>JAWWVC010000070.1:0-13500 GCA_033807815.1 Rumohra adiantiformis | reverse complement strand
TAAAAGTTACCTATATCTATACTAAGAAGTACAAGAATACAATCTATACATGCACATGTAAAAAAAACAAAAAAAAACATCATTTGCAGCAGCAAATCTACAAGGATAATCTCCAATGTAGAGCCTATATGTAAATTTAAAAGACTACATACAATCTACAAAGATAATATCAAGTGTAGGACTAGTTTCTATCAAGGCGTCAACCCACTGGCAAGATCCTGACCTCAAAGTTTATGAGTAGCTTTGTGTGTGTGTGTGTGTGTGGATGGTGGCTGTGGTGGTGGTTGGGGGGGAAAGGGGGGGGTGAAGGGGGTGTTTGCTAGCTCAAATTAGAAAGTATACATATAACCTCATTTTACATAACCCAATGGAGTAATTTTTTGGAGAATCTATATGATTTCTAAACTAAATAGAAATTTTAAGAAATGAATAGAAACTACATTCTATCTAAATTAGAGACAACATCTACAGACAAAAGGTGGCATCATGAACTTAGAGAAAAGGTGTAGATGATTGTCCTAGCTAATAGGACTTCAACTTCTCTTTTTAGAATAAAAACCATATTCATTAATGTTTTCTGGATATGGCTCTTAGACATAGACTAACATTTATCCGTGTAGATGTACACACACACACACACACACATTTATCCATGTAGATGTACACACACACACACATTTATAAATGTGTAGGCACTACATGCACAATTATAAAATATGTATATGCATGTATGCATAACTATATACATCTGGGAGGTATACATATTAGTATGTAAGTGTAGCACGTGAGTTACTCAAGGGGTGTATATTAATTCAAAAAGGCTACAAAATTAAATTTAAGAGGGGATTTCAATCCAATTTTTAAAAAAGTGTATGTTTATGAAGAAAAAGGGGTTATTTTATTCATGAAAGTATGTATGGGGTTTCTCAAATACCTCTCAAACACATGTGATACAAAAAGATTTCTTAGAGGTGAAGCTCTCGAGGGCATTCATGGCACTAATTTGATGGCATAGTCAAAATTCTCTGCCCAAATCCAATGGTGATAGAGCTTTCTTGAGCTCTTTGGTGGAAGGCAACCAACACACAAACCACGGTGAAGCAATTTTATGACAATGCATTTGCTACATTTTTTGCAAAAAGCATGAGAGCAAAAGCATACATGCCTTGCAAAAGGTGTTGAAGCTTTATCCTTATTCTTAAGAAGAGCAATGTTAGCAAAGTGTTGAGGGAGGCAACCGTAATTGTTGACATCTGCATAGTAAACAAGCGGACTACTCTGAGATCAAGTAAACAATCTTGTAGAAAAGTGGGCCACTATCACGGCCACTTTTTAGCTAAGAAGAAAAAATTGAGTGATGCATGGAATCAATTGAGAGCCACCACACTCTCCTCAACATATAAATAAGTGTCATTATACTCAACATCCATAAACTTTTGTCTATTATTTAGAGGGACTATGAATGGTAGTCTTAAAGTTCTGATGCTAATGGTTTGCATGCAAAGAAAGTGTGTTACAAAATTTTGAAATGATAAAAGGTATGGAAGCAATGTGCCAATTGCATTACCCCACTCTCATTGTCCACCTAGTCTAAATCCTATAATGCATAGCCAATTACCCTAATGGTGCCAAACTCTACATATATGTAATTTGAAGCTTGTATTGCCAAATTGTAAGTGTAGCACGTGGGCTGATAGGGTTGTGTTGCCACCCCTCTTCAAATAAGAAGTACTAGTATAACCAATCAAATATCAACTAAATCCAACTATACTTTTGAAAAATACCCAAGTTAAAATACAAGCTTTCATGCATCTAACAAAATACTCCCTCCCTCTAGCAATTTTTACCACATAGTTGGTCCACATCCACCATCTCCACTAACAGTCAAAGCACATTGGCAGCTACAAGGAACCTAGTGTTCCATGCTTGCACTAAGCACATTGAGGTGCACTTTCATCATGCTAGGAAGAGGCTCTTTGTGGGAAAGATCAATTTGGCATATGTGCCAACACAGGACAACCTTGATTATCTTCTCACAAAGGCTTTGTCTTGTGACAAGTTCAAATCTTTTTGCAAAGCTTTAAGCTTTCTTCCCTTTGTGGATTGATCACACTCCATAGGGCCTAAAACTTCCCTATGTATTGAGTGCTTGCTCACGTTCACAGCATAACTCCCATGGGGGATTCATAGTCATGTTATGGTAGTGATGTGTGTGGACAAACATCATGTGTATGAACACAATTACGACCGTCAAGGCACTTTTTCCCTCCCTAGGAGGTTTTCCCCCTTGTACATTGTATATACGCCAAACACTCTAGGGCTACCTTATCTTTGTACTTGCACACTAAGTGATACTACTTTTGTGTTGTGTGCGCTTAAGCTTCTTCTTCTCTAAGCTATGTGTGCATTCCTAAAACCCTAGCTCCCACAAATCTTAGCGTGATATTGAAATTTTTAATAGTGTTCATGTACTAACTTGAGAAATTTACATGTCTCAATTCCTCCTCATTATCCTTTTGCTGATTTGGGTGTTGGTCTACAACCACCATCTTCACTAAGACAGTCAGAGCGTATTAAAATTTTCAGAAACACATTGCTCCATGCTTGGCATTGAGCACATTTAGGTGCACAATCATTATGTTAGGGAGAAGCTCTCCACAAGCAAGATCAATTTGGCATATGGGCAAGATAGCCTTGCTGATCTTTTCATAGAGGCTTTGCCTTGTGAGAAGTTTGAAGCTTTTTGCAAAGCATTGGGGTTATTTCCCTTTGTAGATTGATCACACTCCATAAGGCTTGAAACTTCCCTATACATTGTGTGCCAACTCATTTTCACAACATCACTCCCAAGGCAAATTCATAGTGATGTTATGGTAGTGATGTGTGTGAACACACTTAGGATCGTCAAGGCACTTTTTCCCTCAATAGGAGGTTTTTCCCTTGTGCATTGTATATATGCCCAACACTCTAAGGCTAACTTATCTTTGCACTTGCACACTAAGTAATACTACTTTTGTGGCGTGTGCTCTTGAGTTGCCAAGCTATCTGTGCAACCCTAGCTCCCACAAATCTTAGTGGTATTGAAATTTTGAATAGTGTTCATGTACTAACTTAAAAAATTTCTGCGATCTGAAATCCTCCTCATTACCCTTGCTACTCTAGGATAAAGATCCCCTAATTGTTAAGTAGAAGCTAGGTTTCTTAATACTCTAGTACTAAGGTGTTGCTGCTCCACAAGGTAGCTTCCTAATTAGATCAATCCCTTTAAATAAATACATTTATAGGAGCATTTTTTAAAACCAATAATGTAAGTTTTTAACGCAGAAGGGGTTACTTTATTGATGAAAAGTATGCAAGAGGTTTTTCAAAGACCTGTCAAACACACGTGGTACAAAAAGATCTCTTAGAGGTGAAGCTCTCAAGGGCATTCATGGCACTAATTTGATGGCACAATCAAAATTCTCTACCCAAATCCAGTGGTGATAGAGCTTGCTGGTGAAAGGCAACCAACACACAAACCATGAAGATGCATTTTTATGACAATGCATTTGCTACAATTTTTGCAGATAACCTGAGAGCAAAAGCATGCATGCCTTGCAAAAGGTGTTGAAGCTTCATCCTTATTCTTGAGAAGAGCAATGTTAGTAAAGTGCTTAGGGAGGCAACCGTAATTGTTGACGTCTGCGGAGTAAACAAGTGGACTACTTCAAGATCAAGTAAACAATCTAAGGAGTGGACCACTATCACGGCCACTTTTTGGCTAAGAAGAAAAAATTGAATGATGCATGGAATCAATTGAGAGCCACCACACCCTCCTCAACATATAGATAAGGTTCATCAATATACTCTACATCCTTAAACTTCTATCTATTATTTAGAGGGACCTTGAATGGTAGTCTTAAAGTTCTAATGCTAGTGGTTTGCATGCAAAAAAAGCGTGTTACAAACTTTTGAAATGATAAAAGGTATGGAAGCAATGGGCACCCTAACATACTAATCTCTTTAATAGTTATTGTTGCTCTATCCTAACTAGAACAAAAGCAATGTGCCAATCACATTAGCCCACTCTCATTGTCCACCTAGTCTAAATCCTATAATGCATAGCCAATTACCCTTTATCGTGCCTGACTCTACATATATACAATTTGAAGCTTGTATTGCCAAATTGTAAGTGTAACACGGGCTGATAGGGTTGTGTTGCCACCCCTCTTCAAAGACCAAATACTAATATACCCAATAAAATATCAACTAAATCCAACTACACTTTTGAAAAATCCCCAAGTTAAAATACAAGCTTCCCTACATCTAACAAAATACTCCATCCCTCTAGCAATTTTTACCACATAGTTGGTCCACATCCACCATCTTCACTAATAGTCAAAGCGCATTGGCAATTGCAAGGGACCCAGTGTTCCATGCTTGCACTAAGAACATTGAGGTGCACTACCATCATGTTAGGGAGAGGCTCTTTGTGGGCAAGATCAAATTGGCATATGTGCCAACATACGACAACCTTGCTGATCTTTTCACAAAGGCTTTGTCTCGTGAGAAGTTTGAAGCTTTTTGCAAAGCTTTGGGCTTACTTCCCTTTTTGTGGATTGATCACACTTCATAGGGCCTAAAACTTCCCTATGCATTGAGTGCGAGCTCATGTTCATAGCATCACTCCCACGAAGGATTCATAGTCATGTTATGGTAGTGATGTGTGTGACCACACATCATGTGAATGAACACAATTAGGATTGTCAAGGCACTTTTTCCCTCACTAGGAGGGTTTTCCCCTCGTGCATTGTATATACGCCAAACACTCTAGGGATACCTTATCTTTGTACTGGCACACTAAGTAATACTACTTTTGTGTTTTGTGCTCTTGAGCTTCTTCTTCTCCAAGCTATATGTGCACTCCTATAACCCTAGCTTTCACAAATCTTAGCGTGATATTGGAATTTTGAATAGTGTTCATGTACTAACTTAAGAGATTTGCAAGATCTCAATTCCTCCTCATTATCCTTGGTAATTTCGGTGTTGGTTTGCAACCACCACCATCTTCACTGAGACAGTCAGAGCGTATTGGCAGTTTCTAGGAGCCCAGTGTTCCATGCTCAGCACTAAGCACATTCAGGTGCACTATGATTATGTTAGGGAGAGGCACTTTGCGAGCAAGATCAATTTGGCACATACGCCACCACAAGACAACCTTGCTGATCTTTTCATAGAGGCTTTGCCTCGTGAGAAGTTCGAAGCTTTTTGCAAAGCTTTGGGCTTACTTCCCTTTGTGGATTGATCACACTCCATAGGGCCTGTAACTTCCCTATACATTGAGTGCCATCTCATTTTCACAGCATCACTCCCAAGGGGGATTCATAGTCATGTTGTGGTAGTGATGGACCGTCGGCGGGCACTTTTTCCTTCACCACTAGGATGTTTTTCCTCATGCATTGTATATACGCCCAGCACTCTAGGGCTACCTTATCTTTGTACTTGCACACTAAGTAATACTACTTTTGTGTTGTGTGCTCTTGCGCTTCTTATTCTCCAAGCTATGTGTGCATTCCTGCAACCCTAGGCCCCACAAAGCTTAGCGTGATATTGAAATTTTGAACAGTGTTTATGTACTAACTTAGAAAATTTGCACGATCTGAACTCGTCCTCATTATCCTTGCTACTCTAGGATAAAGACCCCTTAGTTGTTAAGTAGAAGCCAGGTTTCTTAATACTTTAGTACTTAGGCGTTGCTGCTCGAGAAGGTAGCTTCCTAACTAGATCAATCCCTCTATAGGAGGATTTTTTAAAACCAATTTTGAATGAATAATTTAAGTTTTCAACGCAAAAGGGGTTCTTTTATTCATGAAAGTATGTAAGGGGTTTTCCAAATACCTCTCAAACGCACGTGATACAAAAAGGATTCCTTAGAGGTGAAGCTCTCGTCGAGGGCTCTCATGTCACTAATTCGAAGGGAAAAAGTTAGAGGAAAAGCCTATCGCAAGAGCTAATTTTCGAGGGCCCTCCAAGCTATTTGGGAGGCTTTTAGGCCGAGAAAAGCTCGGCTTTTTGGTATACCAATTCAAGGGAGCATTTGAAGAAAAGTTTGCCGACTTTGGAGTAGAAGGGAGCATATACGTGATAGCAAGTTTCAAACATTTTTCGTGAAAGTAAATAGACTCTACTCGTTATTATTATCAAAGAAAGATTAGTTGGCCCACCAACCTCTATCTTAAGATGAGGATCTGGAAGTGAAGTTGACCTTTGTGAAGGTTCCCACTCTGATCGGTATCATTTTGAGGTGAGGCACCAAAACTATGATGCCATATACCAAGGTGTCCAAACCCGAGGCATTCGCTCGAGTTCATCGGGAGGGGCATACTTATTGCAAGAAGTTTTTATATAGGCGGCATTTTCTAAAGCGGTGTTGAAAGAGTAACGTAAGTTTTCAACGCAGAGGGGGTCGTTGTGTCCATAAAAGCGTGCAAGGGGTTTTTGAAAGACCCCTCCAAGGCACGTGATACAAAAGGATTTGTAAGAAGGGAAGGCTCCTGATCCCCGTGGCACTAATTTGACGGCGGCGAGATCAAAGTTCTCTCCCCGAATCCGAGGAGTGGGCCACGTCCTCGTCCTCGTCCTCCTAAAGACAAAACATCCCTCAACCTAGCATCTACTGACGCGTCCAAGATGAGGCTCGGCCTTCGCAAGTGTGGAAGAGGCCTAAACCAAGTGTGAAATGTTGTGCTCCCCTGCAATGGGTGCCACCTTCTCACGTATGGCATGGCAGAAGTGGTGGCATCCATTGCACCTTGTCGAGTATGCCAGAAAATCCACCAATGAACACACACAACTGGTAATGCTAGGAGTGGGAGACATTGTAATGCATAATCAAGGGGGGAGGGGGAGGCCACAAGAGCGGTGCTGGAGGAGGTCCCTGTGAAAACGTATTGTCTTGTATATGTAGAGGAAGCAAGAAGAACAGAGTTGAGAAAAGTATGCTCTCCTTTGAGACAGATTGATGGCTGGTACACACGTGCGGGCCATCCAGGAGAGTCGCCCCTAGGTAGAGCATCAAACTCTCCGAGATCGAGCGCACTAGAACGGAAGTAATAACCGGAGACGATTTGGGGGCTCCTTTTGTCTTTTGTTCCACGGAGATCCACCAAACACCCCCGCGAGACCTTAGAAACGAGATGCAGTAGCGCCGCTTGTTGGCCTTGTCCAATCGAGCGCATGTAGCAGTGCAGTGCTGTACATCATCACATGGATGTATTAAAAGATACTGAGAGAGGCTTTCCGTCTTTCCAAAAAGAAATGGTCAAGAGAGAAGCTGACAAGCAAGCAACGAGGATGGCGGATATGCAACACTTGCGGTCTCGGCGGTCTCACCCCAGGAACCAAGGGGTCTTCTCGTGGCAGAGCACATCACAAGAGCTTTTGCTACATGGGGCCCTCTTTTGCAGCAGCGCATAGTAGAGGCCAGGCATCGGCTTTTACAGCAGCAAAACCGTGCCGCCGCCGGCAACGCTCAAACAAACAAAGATATCATCATAGTTGAGAGACCTTTGATCAGAGGGGAGGGGGGCGTATAGCGAGCCTCGTCCTAGTTCAACATGCCTCACCCTTAAGTTTCGAGAGGAGAGACTCGTCGTCTTCGGACTCGTTCAAAGCTTTCGCAATCTGGACATCTTCCCCTGTTGCTCAAGATGCCCAATTGTAGAGAAAGCTGCACCGAGCACATACACTGGAGGGCCTATTGTTGACATGACATTGTCATGTCAGAACCTCTTCCCCTGTTTAGCTCAGGATGCCCGGTTGTAGAGAACATACATCTTGCCCTGTTTTGCCGACGAGGATGCCCGATTGTAGAGGGCGGTGGGTGCGCAGAGCACATACAGAGGAGCACACCTACCTGCCAGAATGCACGCATGATGTTCGATTTGAGCTTCAGAGATTGGGAGGGGGGTGCGCCAGGCCTCTGAGGCAGTGCAATACAGAGGCGACGCGTGCAGGCCCCGGGCAGCAAGCTACCGGGAGGGGCCTGCCCCCGTGAAAGAAATTAGGTTAATATCATGTGGCCCGATGGGCCACGTATCAGATATTAAACTGATAAGAACAGATACTACACTTGATCTTAGCCAAAAGGCCGAGAAAGGTATGAGCAGCCTGGTGCCCCCCCCGTGCTTTCTATTCAACCCGCGTCTCTGCCCTCCTTGTGGGATTTATCCCCTTCACGCTAGCTTTTGATGAAAAACCCAACAACACTCCCAACCACCAAACCAAACCGCATGCCCACCCACCATCGCCGAGACGGCGGCGGCGGCAACTCCGAGACTCTTGCCTACTAATGGGACTCCGTGTACACTGAACGAATCCGAGTGCTAGGCTCTTCCAGTAGGTCCAATCGGATGAGGATTTGTGGCATGTTCGTGTTTGTGGTGTGTCGCGGAGTGTCATACGGAGTGAGCCCCTTCGACTCGCTTATTAACCTCAGTTCTCGGCGGCGGCGGCGGCGGCGGGGCGGTTGATAATAGCTGCTCTTGCACACACTGATCGCGTGCCAACTCGCACTGGCTTTCCGACCCTACAAGCATGCATACTGCGTACTCGCATGCGTTGTATTCCCTTCAATCCTAACGCTGGCCCCCGCCTTTTCGTGATTAGTTTTACTCGAGTAGCCTTACAAGCATGCCTACTGCGCTACGTGTAACTACATGCGTTACATTCCATCTGCTGATCCTAACATTGGGCCCCCCTTTCCATGAGTTCACATGCACGTCCTACAGCTAGCTGCTCACATCATGTTTGTACCCGCCCACCAATGTCCACGTAAGCGCCTACTTGAGCTCCTCCTCGTCGTTTCAATCTGTGCATAGTTTCTCGCAACAAGCTCTTTCCTTTTCCCACCAAAATTGGACTACCTACTTTAGGAATCGAAACACGCCAGGGGCTAGTTCAGGCAGATATTTCTTTTCTCCTCACGCAAGCTCTGAGCTGTCAAAAGTGCTGGCTTGGAACACCGTCAAAGTTTGGCATTCCAGAGCACACACGGGAGAAACAACTACAAGGAATAAGACAAAGGTTCCCCATCTTATATAAAGGAGCTAGAGTACTCGTATGAGTCTCAAGAATCGCTCATGCCAGTATGGACATCAATCCTCGACGAGGAAATCCTTGCATTAACGAACTAGAGAACTCACGTGAGTCCCAAGAACTGGTCATGCCAGTATGGACATCAATCCTAGACGACGACGAGTTCCTTACATTATGGTAGAAATCCACCACGGCCAAGGCCGTCGACATCTTACTTTTGGTGGCTCTAACAAAATATCTGCTTCCTTGGAGGATACTCGTGCTGGTTATGGCATAGGTCACTTGTTGAAAGCCTGTTTAGAGCATTCTAAGGAGTATGTGTCACCTCCAAAGTGAGAGCACAACAAGTGAGTTGTGATGATGGAGCATCGTTACTACACGGCAACCCAGAAGCTTACTGAGCAGCAGCAGCAGCAGCAGCAGCAAGCAAGGCAAAATGCATTGAGTAAAAACAGAAACAAGTGCAGATCTCATAGCCTACAAAGTAAGGAGAAGAAAAAGACCACATTAGGAGCTCAAAGGGAAAGGCATTGACAAGTCGAAGTTTAGCAACGTAAACGAACTGGGAGTTAGCCCCATGACTTCTTGTATCTCCTCCACTTTAAAAACAATCACAAGGCTCAAGAGCCCAACTCTGCAACAAGAGGCCGGTCAAACCTACTTTACCAAAAGCAAAAATGGATAGTAACTTCTTTTTGAACTACTGTAACCCCACCTGTGTATGTAGCTAGCATCTTGTTCCCTTTTTTGAGTTTCTACAGAATTTGGTCATGTGTTGGCAATATATAGAAGGCGCCTCTTGCTCTAAAATGATGTCATTAGGATAAATAAGGCACCTCTCGCTCTAAAGTTTCCTTTGCAACCTGTTTGTGTAACAAAAAATGTAAATTTAAGGGAAAATATATATATATCAACGTTCATTTCGACCATTATTTCGAAGCAATTTTCCACGCACATTTCGATACATATTTCCAAAACAGTTTCAGCAGTTATTTCAATGATCATTTAGATGACAAATTTCCATGCTTTTCTTTACAAGACGGGACTGACCGTCAAAATCTAGCATCAAAGGAAGACGGGGATTGTATAGTAGTGAGCATGTTGCTTTGTACTGCATCACCATGGTGAATAGTAGTGAGATCATGTGGGTTCTCGTGAATGTGTTACTATTTGTTCATGCTACTGATTCTACATACAAGAAATAGCTCGATCACTTCATCAATGTTGCTGTAGCGGGCTATCAAGCCTAAGTTCAGATGCAAGTGGAGGTGGAAGCATATAAGCAAGGGCTTTGGCTTAATATTTTTCATAATACATGGTGTATGGTTAATGAGCATACCATAAGCATAAACACCACAAAATTATTATTGTTTTTATAGTCCCCCGAGGCCTTTTCCTATAAGGGTTGAAATCTTGGGGTGCGACGATCACACCATGATCATCACCACTAATTTTAAAAATAAAAATAAAAAAACCCAAGGCCTTTTCCCTTAAGGACGCGGAATCTTAGTGTATGGCTAGTAGTGATGTAATGCCAAATTTTGTGCTCTTGTGGAAAAAGGCCTTGGGGGCCTTTTTTCACATTGAAGGCCTTATTGAGCATTTCCAATCGTTAAAGGAACCGAGTAAACAAATATGAGACGACATTAAAAATCAAATACTAAACACAACATTAAACAACACATAAAACAGCTACAGAGGAGGCAAAAGATCTCATTGCATTAATTGAGGACAAAATGTTACAAAATATGGGGCTCAGCTACAAGGAAATCCTACATTGGGTTTCTTTCCCCACCGAGCCTATAGGCTACCTACATGTCCCTCTCCATTATTGTCACCCACAAGGCATGGATGGCACAAAGGTTGTTCTCCTCAAATAGGCCTACCCAATATGCCTCAATAGCCTCTTGAAGACACTCAAGTGTTGCACTCTGGCATTGCAACTTGATCTTGTAATCATGCATGATTTATTAAATTGTGTGTTAAAAGGAGGCCTTTTAAAATGAGCAAATTTGTGTTTTTCAAGTAATGTCGGATCTCATGCAAAGCTGACCTCCCAAGTCTTCTCCTTTGATGATAGAATGCCCTCTCTTGCATGCTCGTGCGTCAGGGCCTATAGATCTTCCTCTTCACAGGTTGTGCTAGCTTGGGCTCTTGCTTCTCTTATTCTCCTTCATGCTACTCTTGTTTTAAGGGTGGGGGTCTTCTAGGCAATGACTTGTCTGCAGCATTCCTTACCAAGGTTTTGCATGCACCATAGACAAGGATGGTGCGCCCCTCCCAAGTAGAGCATAATGTTCTAGCGCCACATTCTTGTCACTCTGTGACCTTCAATCTTTTTTATTTTTTTGATCTCTTTGTATTGCATTTGCATGCATCTTTAGACTTTCATAGCTTGTTCTGCTTCTTGATCGTTTACTTGGTGCATGCCATCCTTGTGTGTGTGGAAGTAGTGTGACCCGTTTGGATTAGTATTTTGGATGCATACTCTTAAAATTAGAAATTAGATATTAGAATTGATAATGACATTAATTGTAATGAGGGTACACGCTTTCAAGATATATTTATACATCGTAAACTGTATCAAGAGTAGAAATTCCATAGAAGTAGACTAGACCAAAGGGCAAACCAATATCCTAAATCAATCAAAGGAAGTGAGGATACTGTTACCTGCCACCATCAACCAAAACAAACAGTTTGAACATGTTTATACGTTGTTGGAAGACATGTTTTAATGTCTTCACACACTTGTTATCGATGTCACCTAGAGATGATAAGGATACCTAGTGAGCCAATGGTCCAATTTTTTCTTTAAAGTTTGACTAAAAATTTATTTTTTGAATTTTTAAAGTTTTAAAGTTGATTAGGCTAGGGGGTCATCACTCCACCCTAGGAATTTACAACCAAAGATAATTTGAAAAGGTTAGGATTTCAAAAGCTACTAGTTGGGGTCATGACATCCACCCTAGTATTATTGTTTGTTTATATATTTGAAACCCAAGATATACTATAAGATAAACATTTTAATTCAACATTTTAATCGATGTTGTTTAAGTTATGATGAATATTATTTTAAAATAAGTAAGTTTATCAGTACAATACTTATTTTAAAACATCAAGGGGATCATGACCTCCACCTCAGAATTAGAAAGACAATTTTCCAACCAACACATTAACTTATTTAAAATGATGCAACGGAATAGAATGTGCTCATGTATTTGATGCAGCAGAGCATCCAGTGCATATACCACCAAGCATCAAATATGTAAGAGGCCATAAGGGGCAAAGGGGATTCAGCACTCAAAATTAATTAGTAGGCCAAACAAATTGAGGGAGCAAACCAGCTCATAAGGGAAGTATGCCATTTAACATCTAAGAGTTAGATCCCATTGAACCATCTTGATAAACAGAGTGTTTCCTAACAATTCCAAAACCAAAGATAGAGATACCCAAATATCACCCATTTGCAAATAGCATACAAAAGTATTTTAGACATCCCATAGAGGAATTATGTATAGAGTAATGATTTAGTATAGCCAGTAAAAGGAACTCATCCTCACATGCATACAAAAGTATTTTAGACATCCCATAGAGGAATTTTGTATAGAGTAATGATTTAGTATAGCCAGTAAAAGGAACTCATCCTCACATGCATACAATATCACCAGTCAAAAACAAAGAAATAGGATATCAACACAAGATATTGCATGTATTATATCCACCTTACAATAGCAAAGAGGAACATCATCCTTACATTAAGGCCCCCATCAGCTATTGATGTGAAGAGGGTAGACTCTCTTAGAGTGAGTAGCCATAGAAGTATAGATATACAAGTATGTCAAGTACCAATGTAATGAGCAAAGTGTAGCTAGTTAGAGAATACTCCAAGCATGTCAAACACCAAACTAACGAGTAGATTGAATATGCATCACCATCCACCATAATAATGCATGTTGTTGAGGGGATCAGAGTTTGTTCATGATCAACCACTAATTGTAGTAGAAAGATAACATCCATATCACCTTAATAGTAAGTATAGGAACCTAATATTAGTAAAAAGAAGGATGTATGAAGTATCCTCAAGTAGCTAAGGTGGATATCAAAATGTCCATCATTAAAAGAATTAATATATATGTGGCTAGGGTTAGTACTTAGATTAAGCAACAGCTGTATACAACACTGAAAACATAGCCTTCTAGTACATATACCACCAAGCCTCTCATGTATAATACAACAAAGGGCATTCAACAATCCCAACTTAAAATAGTTGGGAGAAAAGATATTGTAATGTTAAATTATAAGGGAAGTCTAACATCCATAGTCAGAGTCCATATAACCAGTAGATAAATAGAGTATTTTCTATACCAAAGTCACAAATTCAAGACCAAAGTTACTAGAAAAATATAATCAAATGCTACCCAACCA
>JAWWVC010000069.1:0-13518 GCA_033807815.1 Rumohra adiantiformis | reverse complement strand
AGGGTGTGCTGAATTTCACAATGTAGCTATTTTGCAGGCGCCTAAAGCTGATCCACACACTCCTCACTTGATTTGAAAAGGAAAAGAAAGAGGATACCTCATTTAATAGGTACCATTTTGTCACTCAATAGCTAGCTTGGGGTCTCAACATGTGACCCATCCTAGACCAACTGCACGGATTGCACCAGCACGTCAGCTTTCTTCCAAGCCATTACATCATAGCATTTGAAGAAATGGTGACCTCAAGCTTTATAGAGGGGTACATATCTAGCTTCTTTGGTCCAAGGGCACCAATAATAGAGGGGTTTGTACAAAGAAGATTACTATACTCTAGGATTAAATTCATGCCTTCTAATATCCGCTAGCAACATGAGCTGCATAGAACCCTAATGTTCCACAAAAGCTAATAGATGGTAACCTTAGTGGTCAACTCTAGGACCACAATGAGGATGCCCAAGGATGAACATGAATTAGACAAAGAAGATTGTTTTGGGAGATACAATCTTGCAAAGAAAACATTGGCATTTAGTGCTAGGTCAAAGAAAAGAGCTTAAAAACTGGTTTTGCGGGAAATCACAAGGAGGCCTTGCCAACAAAATATTATTTTATTTTTTTGAAACCCACAACTAAAACCCGCCAAAGTGCACTGTAAATAGGAGAGAATGGAAAACGGGCTCCTCATGAGGTTCATGCTATAAATATGAGAGGAGAGCATAGTTTCTAGTCATTTCTAAGTAGTTTATGCCCAAGTGTGAACATAGGCAAAACTTAGGTACTTTTTATAAGTTTGGGGCACTCAAAGAAGTGAGGTTTCTTTTTGAGTAACTTTTAAAGAGCTCTATTCTCTAGCTCCTAAATCTATATAAGCTTTCTTGCCTCATTGTAATCTAGTCTATGGTTATGAACCAGAAAGAATGTCTTCTTTAGTGCACTCCTATTACTCTCTTACTAATTTTATTGTGTATTTTCATGCTTACATTGGATTAAATTTTCTAATGCATCATCATGTGTGTGTGATTCTAGCTTAAGCACCATAGCCTTAAAGAATGTATTTTTCTACACTCCTTCTCCTCTCTTACTAGTTTTGGTGTGTATTTTCATGCTTATGTTGGATTCAATTTGCTAATGCATCATCATGTGTGTGTGATTCTACCTTAAGCACAATAGCCTTGATTAATTTTGCCATGCTAACAATGAAGCTAATCTTTGCTCTATGGAGGTAGGATTGGTTGATTTATGTTTGTTATTTAGCTAAGTTTGAGCTAATTAAGCAGTTTGGATCTCACATTTGTCTTAATTGCAGTTTAAATGCTAGATTACATGTAGACGTTGATCTTTTTTAAAAGATATGGAGGCAATGAGATATTATGTTGAGACAATTGTGAGTAGATATGAGTCTAAGAATGCATAGGAGTGTGTAAATCTAGGAAAGTGAGTAAGCAAGCCTCTACCATAGCTTGCATTTTTTTGAGTGGCTTAGTTGAGTAGGTTTGAATTTGAGCACTTTCTAAGTAGCTTGAGGCCTACCCGTGTGCTAAGCTTGAGACTCCCTCATTTGACGCATGAGCAACCTTGCGTGAAGCTCCTTGGGCTAAGCTTCCTAGCTAACAACACCTAGCAAAAGCTTGGTGATTTTTTGGGTAGAGCCTTGGTAGAGCCACTATGTTAGTGACAGCCCCCAATAATGGCACCTTTTTTGGGGAGCTATAGCGTAAGCTATCTAGCCTTGTTTAGCCTATTGGGTAGCTAGTCAGCTCCATTGGTAGCAAAAGCCATCAGATCCGGGAGGTGGGTTGCATGTTGGATTGCAATGCCATCAGATCTAGGAGATGGGTTGCATGTTGGATTGCAATGCCACTTTAGATTAGGTAAATTCATTTATGTGAAGAGTTTTGAGGACTCTAAAACCTCCCCCTCATTTTGTGGTTGAGTGTCTCCCACCATCATTTCAAGTTATTTGATTTAAATGTAGCCACTTTAAGTTGTTTCAAAATTATGTTTTGTATTTAATCTCATGCATTTTAGTTAGTGTAGCCATTGTATTTTAGTGCATTTAGAGCAATATTATATGGGCATAGTGTAATGCTTGTTGCTAGAACATTGCTACTCATTTTTGTTTTATGGTACAATTGCAAGTTGGAGCATAGTGAGAACTTTATTGCTTATTTTGTCGGCATTCCAAGGCTTGGAAAGGCTTTCATTGGTTTTATGGTAAAATTTAGCTCCCTTGGAGCGTGTGAATAGAAAGGAATAAGTGGATAGAAGTAAATAAGGACAATAGGAACAAATTTTGAGGGAATATAAGCCTAGTGTGCAAAACCCAACATCTTCTCATTGTTGTTGTGAGCGCAAGCCTAGCCTTTGAGGGACGGTTAGAGTGGGCCATAGTGCTAAGGTGTATCGCCAAGGTCTTGGGTCTAGCCAAAACTTTCCTACCCTATCCTTGCCAAAATTTGCAATTCATAGTGTCGTTAATGCGGTACACAACTCAAGGAACTAGGATAAGAGAACATTTGCTCCTTGGTTACTCCATCATTTGCCAACAGGCGATGGAGTGAATCTGCAACTAGCTCAAAGCTCGAAGCTGATATTTGAGCTAAGGATTGTCTTCCATAGAGCCTAGGCTCTACTCAAAACAAATCTTGGCCCATTTTGACAAGCAATTAAATAAGTAGGAAATGGAGTAACCAAAGGCTAGAAGTAAAGTTTGCTCTGTAGCAAATTTTTTTAACTTTTCAACTCTAAAAACACCTTTTTCAGACTTGGAATTGGCAAAAACAGACCAAAATGGCTCAAGAATTTTTGCATGGCGCAGCAAAGTTAGCGCATTTGGCAAAAGCCTAAAACCCAATAAAATTGTCCAAAATTAACACCAAAACTAAAAGGGACCAAAAAATGCAAAATGTCAACAACTTACAACCTGTAGCATCCTAAAAACACATGCATTTAAGGTCTATAAGGACTCTAGCATCGAGCGATAGTGTGTTGCTTCCACCCAAGGAAGTGGCTAGGAACAATTGACAAGGAACAACCCTCATACACAAGTGGCTCAAGCTACGCTAGCGAGAGCAAAACTTTCAACTCAATGGAAGACTTCTCTTACCCCAACATTCACACTTCCACTTTGCTATGGCGTAACAAAAACAAGACGCATGATTTCAATACACATCTCATTTTTGTGCGTGAAATGCGTATGGGACAAAGCTATATAGCAACCCTTTTAGTCATATGATAGTTCATATTGAAGATATCATGTCACGCATGGAGCTTGAAGTATGGGTCAACATCAACACGGCCAATACATGGGCCAAAATCGGGTATAATATATATTGACTCCTTTTTTATGATAGTACATGTCCTCTTAGACAGACACATAAAAGTATAGAGAGAAGAGCAAAAATTGAACCCATTATCAAGGGAATGCAAGAAAGCAAGGAGCGTAAGAGTCCCTTCAATTTTGCACCTTCAGCAACAGACAGCGGTTGAGTCAGAACCTAACATAGACTTTTGAGGAAGAGCTATGGACAAAGGCAAAGCTAACAAGAAAAAGTTAAGCTCCAATCCCTTTGCAAAAACTTTATTATACACACTCATAATCAAAAGGGTGTTCACACAAAGAACTCGTATGTGGCACTATATGATGTTAATCAAGAAGGAGTAATGTATAAGACTATGTGCATAGCTAGTGTCACAAATCCTCAAGAACAAACACTTTATGTATATGAAAAAAAAGGGCCAAGTCTTGCAGAGATCCAAGATTAATGTAAAAACCTATATGTTAGGATATCACGTTAAGCATAAGCATGGTACACATGGAAAAGAAAACCTATTTTCTATACGGGAGTGCAAATGCCTAGGTACAATTTACAACCAATATAAATAGGAACAACACCCAAAATGAGGGAAACAATTTCTAATAATGCAACCCCAAGATACTCAGAACAACACCCAAATGCCTTTGAAATACCTAGTGAGAAAGCAGACTTAGGTAGGGGTAGTCATTTGAGGGACACAAAACTTGCTCACGTCTCTTACGGGGACATGAGTAGACCACACATTGGGGAAAGTGGAGGCTATGTGGCCACTGCAAGGCCGCCAATGCCTCACAAGCCTAGGGTAATACCTAGAGATAGAACCAAAGGTAAAAAATAGGATCATGGATCCAAACAAATCCATCTGGCCACGATCCAAAATTTTTGTAAAACATTTGGTGGAGCGAGATATTTGTACAAGCATATTGCTCGGTACTGACAACTCTTGTATGCTATGGGAGTCACAAATGCCAATATAATGGTCTATGGACTTGAGTTGACCTTGAGTGGGAATGCCTTATCATGGATTCAAACTTTAAAGGCAAGTGTTCTTTACGACTATAAGGTGTTGGTGAAACGCTTCATAGAACCTCACTCCAAGATAGGAATCAATCACAATACAGTCACTCAAATATTGGATTTCAAGCAAAAACAAAATGAGTCTGTACACCAATGTATAAATAAGCTAAAGCATTAGATAGCCAAATGTTCAAATTTAGAGTTGCCAAAGTAGGAGAGATTGATCTTGTGTTTTCTCAAAGGGTTAAAGGATTTGTACCTTTATATGAATCTGCTATTATCTCAAAATCATAGGGATTTTGATGTCTGTTGCTTTGAAGCATAGCGGTTAGATGATAACTGCAACCTTCTTCACGCTAGTGAGGAAAGGGGATTGAATGCTTTAGACAACACTTGTCAAAACAAAAATGATGTGACGCAAGCTATAGCAAATAAGGTAGCAATAATCCTGAAACAAAATAGTAGGCTTGGACAACAGTACCATCCATACAAACAAACACCACCATTGAGGGAATCCTCACAAGGAGCTCTCAAATGGTATGATCCACAAAAAATATGGGGGAACCATAGCATAAATGAGTGCTATTCAAGGCATAGATATTTGAGGGAGGTAGGCCGAGCAGGAATGCAAGAATCAAATCATCCTATTGCTTTGCATAAAACAATATTTTGAGAGAAAGCTAGAACAATTCTAGGCGCTCAACAATCAATAGCTCCAAGGACTACTCCATTGAGATATGTAGATGTAGAAGAAGGTGGCTCCCCTATGGACATTGTGCCAATAAGATCATACTATGAGGAAGACTCAATGTCAATGTAATTGGCCTTAAACCCATTGAGTGATTTAGGTCTTTCTACTACTAGCAGCATGGTGCAGCTACCTACTCAAGATTTGTACCTAATATCTAATGGAGCCTGTAGAGGTAGAGGTGGAAATCAAAGAAGGCCTAATATATAATGGAGCCTGTAGAGGTAGAGGTGGAAATCAAAGAAGGCCTAAAAACCTTGAGATGGAAAATCCTTCAAGATCATGCTTTCAGTGCGGGGGTTTCCGTTGGGTAAAATATAGCCCTAAACAAAAAGAACATATAGGGATGAACGGTAGGCCTAGAGCTATAAGACATTGTCCTGGTTGTGGTATTATTCATTTGGCCAAGGACTATCCTAAAACATTGTTTGGGGACAAAGGTGTAGTCCAACTCCAGCCTCAGTGAGGAGAGAGACTGAGACTAAGATTGCCTCTTTCAGAGTGACTACAAGGGCTCAGGCCAAGAAATAAGTCAAAGATGATGAGAGGAAAAGAAAGAAATCTTCGTCCAGCAAAAGACGGAGAGAAAGAAGAAAAAATAATCAAAAAGCAAGAAATCAGCTAATTCAAAACTTGCAATGTCTTCCTATATTGATTTAGCCTGCTATCTATATAGTGGTGTACCAGAGGTTGCAAAAATAGAGGTTGGAATAGCACAAATTATCCACTTTCTAATACTCTCAAATTTTGGCTCTTCAACATGATATGGCTAAAGAAATATAGAATTAAGTAAGGGATATGAAACAAAGGAATGATATGTCGAAAGGGTCAGCACCTTCCTTGAGTATCCACTTTCCAAAATCTCTCAAATTTGACATTTTGCCTCAATCTATTGAGTAGCTAATTGATGACAAGGAAGGTCAAAGACAAGCAAACACATTGGTAGCGATGTAATCTTACATTGGTGAGATTGAATCTAGCACAATGATCATGCCTCCTCCATCATTTTAACAAATTATACTAAAAGGGAAAGATACCCTAAATCTTCAAGCTATACTCTCAGCACCAATAATAGCAACACTATCAGTGGTAGACTTTCTCAAAGTCAAACCATAGTTGTGGGTACAAGTGTCCAAGGTGCTACAAAGCAAGGGATATGTTGTACAAGAGAAAAAAAAGTAGGAACCAAAGCTTTTTGAAACTTTTAGCATGATTGAAAAGGTTCCCTTGAACAAGGTGAATAAGTACAATTGAGGCCCAAACAAAGAAAATGCTATGTTGCTTGTAACCGCAAAAGAATTAAAAAAAATTTGCAATCCTAGACACGGGATCAAGTATGAGAACACCTTTTCCTTATTTGATTTTGGTGAAGATCTCAACTATGAAATTATTCTAGGACATGCTTTCTTAAGGCAATTCAAAGTGATTCAAGATTGGGGACACAAATATCTCTACATGAGACACATTGCTGCAACAACCAAGGTAAACTTGTTGAATTTTACTTATAGGGATGTAGCCAAAACCCCTATGGAAAACTTTGATTCATTCTCCTCAAGATTGACACTGTCCTTTTTAGATGTTAGTGACTACCTTGAGAATGTAGGGATTTTTCAAATCCCTAGTGAGAAGGTCTTGAATGAAGATGCAAAAAGTGTGGGAAAACTATTGAAGGACAAAGCATACACTTTGACTCCTTTTCCAAAACAAAACATAATGGACCATGAGTGGATGCATATCATATCTACTACGGATACATGTTCATTAGCTCAAGAAACCCCATTTTGCAATGAGCAAGGTTACACCATTGTGCTCATGCACATGGAACTATGGGCCTAAAGAAGAAAATCTATGGTTTCTTGGTGAAAGTTTAACCATTACAAACGTAAGTTTCTTTGGTGAGAGTGAAGCCTTCATCCTAAAGGATGATTCAGGGTACATACAAGAACACGCAAAACTCTCTAACAATGATGAGGTTTTACCTTAATCATCAGAGCTAGAAAAAGTGTGTCTCTTGCTCCAAGAAACAGAGCCAATTGTACTAGGGATTTCCCTCAAGGAGTTACAATCAATAAGGAAAAAAAGTGTGAGGAGAGAGAGAATAAATAGGCATGGAGTAAAGGACGTAAAAGATAGCCTATATTGGAGGGATCATCAAAATTTTTACTGTGTGAGGGTGCTATAGACTATATCAAGGCTCACAAATGCTAGAAGACAACCTTTTAATCCATCAATGAAAGGGAGTCAATAATAGGCAAAGAAAAAGCAAAGTCTAAGCAGGGAAAAGGCAATTTGAATTGATCCTTAGCAAGAACAAAATCTTCAAGGGAAAAGTATTAAAAAAAAACCAAAAATGAGAAACCAGCACAAAGATAACAAAGACAGGGCATAAAGTCATATTCAAGGATGGCCAGAGAAGTTTGAAACAATCTTCAAAGCAATGAATTGAATCAAAGGATAGTAGCAATAAAGGGGATGCCATAAGCATTCCATCCAACCTTAAAAAATACACCATTGAGGATGGGAAGATAGCTCTACAAAAACCATAAGTTGTTTAACCTAACACAATGGGGGAGTCCTATCATGGTCTAAAGGATGTAAAACAAGTGGATTTAGCAGAATCAAGTGGGGAACCTCATCTTGTTTACATCACTACAAATTTACCAAAGACGAGGAACAAATATTGATTTCCACCTTGAAAGAGTACAAAGATGTTTTTGCATTGAGCTACAAGGATCTCAAGGGGGTGTGGATGTGGCCATATGCCAGCACACCATGCCAACAAAAGATGATACAAAACCATAAAAACTTTGGCCTTACACATACAATGATAACTTTGACCAAAACATAAAGGAGGAGATAGAAAAGCTTGTTGAAGCAAGCTAAGTTTATCTATGAGATTGAGCATACAGACTTGGTATTGCCAATTGTGGTGGACCCTAAGGAAAATGGTAAACTCTACGTGTGCGTAAGCCTTAAACAAGTGAGCATTGCAACTGTGAGAGACATTTACCCACTCCCTATCACAAACCATGTTTTAGAGAGGGTAGTGGGAAAAAAAAGCGTATAGTTTTCTAAATGGGTTTTCAGGATACAATCAAGTTGTGATAGCATAGAGTGACTAGCACAAAATAGCCTTTGCAACAAAATAGAGCATATTTGCTTACCGTGTCATGCCTTTTTGCTTGACCAATGCATTTGCCGTGTTCAAGCGCTTAATGGATCATGCTATTAAAGTGTATTTAAAAGACTTCCTTGAAACTTGCATGGATGATCTTTGCGTACAGTCAATAGAGTGAAAGGAACAAATTGAGCATCTCAAAAAGGTGTTTGAATGTTGTCAGATCTACAAGATTAGTCTTAATCCCAAAAAGTGAAAATTCATGGTATGCGAGGGACAGATGCTAGGGCATACAGTGTCCAAAAATGGTATTTCTATAGACATGGACAAGACTAGTGTAATTGTTGATCTACCACATCCTATTTGTCCAAAATGAGTGCAAATTTTCATGGTTTATTGTGGCTACTATTGGCGTTTCATTTTTCTATACGCTATGATTGCACGACCATTCTATGCTTTGTTGGTAGTCTTTGAATGGACAAAAGGGTGTGAGGTAGCTTTTGAAAAGCTCAAAAAGGCCTTAATTACAACTCTTTAACTTAAGGCCATGTATTGGAACAAGAAACTCCATATTCATATAGATGCGTTCAATTTTGCGATTGGCTCCATACTTGCTCAACTAGATAAGCACAAAATGGATTTTGCGATCTCATATGCAAGACGACAACTCAATGCGGCTAAGAAGAAGTATACAAAAACCAAGAGAGAAGGTTTTCTTATGGTTTATGCACTCAAATTTTTTTTCCATTACCTTTGGGTAAACCACTTTGTGTTTTACGTTGACCATCAAGTTCTCCTTTACCTTGTTAACAAACCTTGTTCTAGAGGACTTATAATAAGATGGTTTGTTATACTTTTAGAGTTTAAACTCAAAGAATTGGTAAGAAAAGGATCCACTCATCAATGAGTGCATCATATGAGTAGAATCTCTACTATGGAAGCATTGAAAGGAGTAGATTATGACCTGCTTGATGCAGCTCAGTTTAACATAGAGTCTGTACGTTGTTGGAGTGAGGGCACTGCTAGATTTTTGTCAACAACCTTAGACAAAGACCATTAGAAAAATCTCACATCTCATGTGGATTTCTTGGAAGCTTCCCAAAGGTTTCAATTAGTTTCAAGAACACCCAAATAAGTATGCAGATTTGGGACTGAAGCTCATGTGAGCGTATCAAGCCAAATTTTTTCAAAAAGAGGCACATTCATTTGAGTATTTTCCAATGGAGACTAGTGGCCAAGCATGCATTTTTCTGTCTCTATCTATGTAGCACACCACTGCCCGGATTGCAAACAAAGGTCTATTTATCTACACTCGTATCAAGTGAATCCAATTCCTTCCTAGAGCATGGACATTGTGTTCTACCTCACAAAATGTGGAATGAGTGATGATGTGCCAAAGCATTGACAACAAAAAATGGAGATTGAGGCTCAGCAACCCACATTTTTGGGTGGTCAACTCTATCTCACCAAGGCAAAGATGGCCAATTATGTTTGTGTTTATTAGATAAGGAGTGCATTCCTATTCTACATCAAGCACATGCAAGTATGGGAAGTGGACACTTTGGAGCTAAATTCATGACCAAAAACACTACATGGTTTGGTTTGTGGTGACCAACACTCTATCATGATGCACAAGGGTTTTTAAGATGCTCTAAAGTTTTCCAAGGCACAAAGGTACCTACCATGTTTGAAAAAAAGACTTTTAGGCCAATCATGAGCACAAGAGCATTTGAAAAATAGATATTTAGCTTTGTTGGGCCAATCAAGCCCCCTAGCAAAGGAATGCATGCAGAATATATCTTGGTAGCATTCAATTATCTCACAAGTGGATTCAGCCCAAAGCTACGGTGAAAAATGATACCTGCACCACGGCCAAATTCTATTATGAATATGTTCTCACGCATTACAGAGTACGCATAGAGCTGGTAAGTGACCAAGTAAATCATTTCATAAATGAAATGATTGATTTTCTACTTAGAGAACTTATGGTGATTCACCATAAATTAGCTCCATATCATTGTCAATCCAATGGACAGATTGAAAGCACAAATAACGTGCTTTGCAATGCCTTGACAAAGGTTGTAGAGGGATCTCATAGTGATTGGGAACAAAAATTACCCAGTGTGATTTAGTATTATTGCACAGCTTGTTGTAAAACTTTGGTTTGTACAACTCTGTGTGATCTAGTTTTTGGGCTCTATGCAATACTTCAGATTGACTTTCTCATTCCAACACTGCAAGTAGACACAACTCTAGGATGGATAAGACATGAGTTCTCATGCCGCATAGTTAAGCTTAAGAAGCTAGATGAACAATGAAGGAATGTTGTCATAGGCATGTATGCAAGAAAGAGGTGACAAAAATGATAGCACAAAAAGAATGTACAAACAAAAGAGTTTTAAAAAGAAGACTTGGTGCTAGTTTACACATTGAGAAAGAACAAATGCAAATTGAAGGTGTGCGGATTAGGTCCGCATGTTATCAATGAAATGACCATGGGCAAGGCTATTAGATTAGAAACTCTTGAAGGAGAACCCATGGCAAATTTCATTAAATGTAGCTATTTGAAACGCTACAATGAACTGATAACTCAAGAAATGCTTGAGAAAATGCATGCAGCTCATAGCAAGAGACTAGGAAAGTTGCAATTGAAGGAATAGGCTTAAGGAAAAGCCAAGGAAAGAGCGGCAAAAGTAAAGGCTAGGTGGCTAAAAGATCTCTACTGTGTCAATAACTACAAAGGACGAGGAAGGGAAAGTACCACCTATGCTTTTAAAAGTACCACCTATGCTTTCAAAAGTAGGTATTGAAATGCCAAACAACTTTTGCATCACAATCCTTGAAACAAAGGCGGATGTAAATGTCATGTCAAAATAATTTTATCAAAAGCTTAGTGATGTACGAGCATTAGAAACCTCTTGCATACTAGGTAACATCTCAAATCAACATGTCACTTGCAAAGGGGTGGTCTCCATCAAGATTTGTATCAAGGGACAACATGAAATCTATCAATTCTATGTGATGGATGTAGATTCTACTGCGCATGATCTCATCCTTGGAAGAGAATGGACAAAAGATCATGGATGCTCATTTGATTGAGACACTTGTGTCATCACTATGAGCTTGGACAATGCCAATTACCGTATTTGATCCAAGGCAGTATAGTCAAAGCCAAAGAGGTTGTGGTCGTTCCAACCAAAATACAAAGAAGAAAACCAAGAAGACAGCCAAAGTGTCAACAACAACACTCGCAAACTCATAAAAAATGGGTTCCAAAAGCACTGTTACAAGAACAAGGTTGCTATGAAGGTCAAGGCCGGATTTGGATTCCTAAGGTAAAGCAAATGCAAAAGGAAACAAGAAGATTAGGGCCTCAACAAAAGCTGATTCCACCTCTTGCATCAACCAAGAAGATTGTGAAGCATTGGCAACCCAAAATTGTGAAGCATTGGCAACCCAAAACTGTTACATCATTGCCGCCACTTCTAGCAGTCACAACTCCAATACCTCATCCAAAAGCTAGAGGCAACACCTAAATGCAAAATAAATGGGTACCAAAGGTGAAAACTAACAACCACAACAAACCTTGACTCAACGTGGCCTTGTTCTCAAGCACAAGTTTGACACGGAGTTGTGGCAAACAACAAGAAAAAAAGCAAGACAGAGAATGGAGGTATCAAAGGGCAAACCCACATCTTGTGTGTTGCCAATATTGACAATTTCAATGAGCATGAAGTATGAATTCACTCAAAGGCTTGTCAAAAGCTAAAATCAAAGGTGGAAGAATTAACAATTAAAAGTAATGCTTTAGCATCAACATCAGCAGCAAGTGCTACAACACATAACCAACACAACCTATGGATTAGATAAAATAAAAATGGCATAGCTGGGCAAGGTGGCCACAATAAAATCAAGTAACCAACATGCTAACTAGCTAGCAAAAGAGTCTAGAGTTGGGCATTTTGGAACAAAATGTGCTCAAATTTTAGTCCCAGACCTTCAAGTCATATCTACAACTAGACTCCTTGTACATATTTCTATTCTTTTTTTTACTTTTTGTGTATTTTATGTCCGCACTAAGAAGTGGGACTACTATGTGCGTAGCTTACTGTGGAAAGGTGAGCAGAAGAGTCAAAGTCTACTACTTTAAAAGACAGATGAACATGGAGATTTTGTCACTCACACACAAGTTCACAAGGTGGTCTACAAGCAAAAACTCACAACAAAAACCCTCTTGGAGTAAATGTAGCTTTTTGCACAGCGTTGGTCTGCACACACATATTCTTTCAAAATAGCATGATAGGAAGTCCATATCTTAGACTATGCATAAGGCAGCTTCCTTATCTTACCACCCATGCTCAACAAACTCTTGCTAAAGTCGCTTTGGCATCAAAGGCCAATCAATTAACCTTGCATTAGCTAAAGGACCATTTACAAATATCTGAGAGCTATGCTTGAGACTCAATTACCATTCAACAAGGCAACAACCACGATACACATTGTGCATCACTTCAATGCTATACACTTTACCGGCATATCTATGAATGATCCATTAAATTACTTGATTTTTCTTGGTCATAAGAGTTTTCCTCCTTGCGTTATGATTTGCCTTTTGACTATCTTGATTCTTTAGTAGCATGTTGCCCCACAATTTACTCCACATCTACTTCAAAGACTGGAACCAAAGATTGATTACTGCTAAAATTTCGTTCCTCTTCTAACTACGGAATCATGGTAATGGTTTCCACACCTAGAGGCCTCATAGGCTTAGGCAAAAGTTTCTTAGTCTGCATAAAATACTAAATTTAAGTTTTTTCTTACCCTTCTTGATTATCACTTGGTTCAAACCCTAGTCCTACTTCATTGATGCAACAATGCTAAGGGCACATACATCTCCCTCACAATTTCTCAAGGAAAAAGAAAAGAGAGAATAAAAAGAGAGACATTAGGGGAAGGGTGAGGTCTTTAAGGGCCCTTTAAATTGCCATTGCCTATGCAAGGTGATTCAGCAATGGTCAAATAAGGAAATGCCATGTGGACAGAAATGTTGGGTTTGTAAAAGTTGAAAAGTTGTGGTCAAAGCTGCAAAAAAAGGTCCAAAAAAAAATATATTGAATTTAATATTATTCCCCCTCCCTTTTTTTATATGTGGTTCTCATAATAAGATCCTTTAGATCTACTTTCAAAAATTAACCCTCCTTAAAAAAGCCCAGCATCATTAAATGAGCTCCCCTCTCTCCTCTAGATCTAATTTCAAATTTTCCCTCTCTCCTCTTTCCCTCTCTTTTCCTCTTTCAACTTTTCTTTCTCTCCTCTTTCCT
>JAWWVC010000068.1:0-13635 GCA_033807815.1 Rumohra adiantiformis | reverse complement strand
GTGTGTGCGTGCGCGCGCGCGCGTGCGGACCCGCGTGCGTGTGCGTGTGCGTGTGCGTGCGTGTGGGTGCGCGCGCGCGCGCATGTGAAGCTCCATAATCTGTAAAGAAGTAGCTTGGATAACCATCATGGGCAAGCATTGGCGCTTTAAGTAAAAGATTGTAAAAGAGGCCTTCTTTGCAGAAGCAAGCTAATGATGAACAAGTTGCTTCCTTTTATAGTTCCTTTGTAGCCACCATTTCATAAAGTAGAATTGACACCATAAAATATGGCCACCTTGGAGGCAGCCCATGTGCTCAAGTGCACAAACAAGAGGCACGACAAGAAACTCTCACTGTGGGTGTGCAAAACTTTTAGTCATGGTTCTAGGGTATTTTACGAGAAAAAGTAGCCCTTAGTTGACACTGGATGGCTCAAAGACATTGCTATCTAGGACAATCCATAATCCTACTCTTCTTTGTGGATGACCAACAACATTTTTTGATACTTCAACTAGTGCAAGGAGTACAAACAACTTAATTGCAAATTTTGGAGCACAAAATATCTCCACTACTGAAGCTTGAAACATTGAAAGCACATATATTGCCAAAGGAAAAGCTAAAGCACAGGAAGAAATTACCACAACATTCAAGGCGTCACATGTATCAACCTTGATAAAGCTCCAAGGATGATTCCTTAATCAAGTCAATAAAGAGAAAAAACCATCTTCACCAACAAAGACAAGAAGAATAGGAACACAACCAAAAATCAACCAACGCAACAAAATTTACCAACCAAAGTATACATCATTAAAGGGCGCAATAGCAAATATGACAAAGAAAGAACCACACTTCAAGTTTTAGCCAACCTAAATCCAATGGCACCTATGTGGAGACATGGATATAAGGAAACACTGTCTAAAATGTTATCCAAAGGAAGCAACACCTTAGTTTGGATTCTAGCTTAGAGCATAAATTTGAAGGCCTATAACAAGTGGATTCTTCCCCATGTTCCCACCAAAGCATAGGGCTACAATGAAGGATGATCAAAACTATGTTACCAAAATCTTTGATGCAAAGCCATACAAGAAGATCATCACGCCCCTAGAAGATGATGCTTCCATATAGACAGAGCATGAATGACATCCACCATAATCTCATTCTCATATATGGATGCATGTAGTTTTGCATCACGTAAGCGGCGAGTTTCAAAATTTGTTGCATGAACTTCTTCATTTAGAACAGCCCAAAGTAAGTGCCTAAGGCATCACGATAAACTTCAAAAAGGTTTATGAAGGTCTATAACAATTGCCAATGGTTACTTGTGCCTAATTTTGTCCTTGAGTTGTTGAAAAGCGATATGCTAGAGAGTGTCCCAAATAAAGTGCACTTTCATCTTTGTAAGATTGTGTAAAGGTGAAGCTATATGTGCAAAATAACAAATAAATTGCCCATGGTATGAGCATAAGCCAACAAAGCTTCATACATCATGTATTGTCTTAAAAGGAGGCCATTTCACAATGGCTTTTACCTTACTTAGGTCCATGCGTACCATATTCTTAGAAACAATATGCCCCAAATAGTGAATTTCAGCCAAGAAAGACTCACTTTTCTTAGCACTCATATTTAAAAGGTTACGTGTACAGAATTATTCAAAAACTATTTGAAGATGTCACTTAAGTTCCTCCTCGAACTTAGAGAACACCAACACATCATCAAAGAAAACTCTTGTGAAGGAGCACTGAAGATGAAAACTACAATTCATCATCAAATCAAAAGTTGTTGAGCATTGGAAAGACTAAAAGGTATCACTAAATACTCGTAAGACCCAAATATAGTGCGGAGGGCAATTTTGTGCACATCAACCAAGTGCAATTCTGATTTGATGGTATCCACTATTTAGGTCATTATGACTAAAAGATAGATGCCCCTTGAAGTACCATGGATTCTTAGAATAGAAAATCCATTTTTAATCATTATTTTACTTAAATATCATTAATCAATGCACATTCAAAAAGGCTCGTCTTTCTTTTGGACAAGTGGCACTGGAGAGAAATATGGAGAAGAGCTAGGGTAAATCAAGCCCTTCTCATTGACTTGCATCATGATCGCTTCTTGTTGGCTACTAGTCCTGACCTGATAAGGGGGCCCATCTAGATGTGAACTCCCTGGAATAAGATCAATTCTAGGATCTTTAAGTCTTTCAAGAGGAAGACATCTTGGAAGGGCTTCCACAAGGCAATCTTCATAAGACCTTAAAAAGTGCATTCTAGTTTGATCCAAAGAAGATAGATTCTAGTGTAAAAATTGTGTAGAAAAATTAGAATTCTTTATTACTTTCTTAATGGCTATGTGGCTTACATAGATATGGTAGAACTCAAAGCATTAACGTCTAAACAATATGCTTTCTCTTTCAGACTGAAAGTCAGGGATTTAGTCCCAAAATTTGACAAATGATGCACACAAAAATCCCAACACGTGCCAAATAAAACATCATAGCCTAAAGTAGTGGGGCCACTAAGGAATTCTTCATAATCAATGTAGTCTCCCTGTATAGATGCGCAACTTACCCACTAGAAGGGTCACATGTGCTTTAGCTCCCTTAAAGATGATTTGGCATGCGTTGTTACTCCCATCTGCTCAAGATCAAACAAGAATAAAATAGTTTTGTCTTGTAGCTTGTCCCAAGACTTGAATAGATTCCTATCACGAGGGTCATTATTAGTATTGCCTTGAATATCAGGCACTGCATTTACAAAAGGTAAGACCCCATCTCCCTTCTCCAATTGAGGGCAATCCCTCTCATATGTTCCTTGTTTCCACAATTGAAGCATTTTCCTTGCTTCCTATACTCCTTGAGTAGCACAAGACTCAAGTAAGTAGAGAATTTCTTGTCTTCCTCCTTTTTGGAAGAGCTATAACCACTCTTATTTTCTTGTTTTCCTTGGGAGAGTCGGTCCCATTCTTTTCACACATGCTTTTCAAACTCCTGTGTGAGAGAAATCACTCATAAAATTGAGACTTGAATTCCCTCCACGTTTATGCATAAGTTCCATTCAAGATCTTGGCTAGCCACCACCAGTTATGTGAGCCGTTTCTTTAAGATACATGCCCACATGCCGCAACTTGGATTTTTAAGTGAACTTCTCATCCACAAAGGCTACCTTAAATTGCCTAATGAAATATAGGGCTTTAGTAATATCCCTTTTTCCATCATAGGAGTCAAACTTTATGTCCTCGTTTCCAGCTTTGAAAGTTCTTCTTTTCTTTGAAGATTACTCCCTTGAAGAGGAAGAAGAACGCATGGAGTGCTTCCTACTATGAGAACGATGATGGGAAGAAGTAGCACGATGTCTATGATGGCATCACTTGCTCTTGTGAGAAACTAGAGACCGCCCTCGGCGTTGGTTTGAATGAGAATTTTCATAATGAGAGTGGTTGGAAGGGTAATTAGGAGAAGAGCTTGGGCTTGAACTTTTTGTAGCAAGACACTTAGCAATAGATTTAGAAGTATGAGCATGAGCATGAGAATAATTAGAGCGGGCTAAAATAGGAGCAGGGAGAATGGCTTGGCAGTTAGGTTTTTGATGCTCTTCAACCGGATCTTCTTGGGAATTTGGCCAGCCACATCCTCGTGTCTCTTCTTGAGACTTGCTAGTGTTTCTTTCACTTCTTGAATTGAAAGAAGAGCGAAAGAAAATAAGCTTTGTTGATGGTAGAAGTAGCTATTCTCTAAGCTACTACTAGGCTATAAAGCACTCCCTTTTCAAGGTCCCAACCACTTGCAAGTACTCTCTATTCCTTTTCCCCGTAAGAACTCTTAGAATAGCTTGAATGGTCATTGAGACTTTGAGAAGAGGAGCACATACATTGCTCAAGTAAAAAGCCGCCAAGTTGTTTGGGTTATGGAGATCCTCGCCTCTATGTATCCACCAAGACTCAAGCTTCTCTTTGTCATAAAGAGTTTCAAGAGCATGAGTAATAAAATGCCTCTCAAGGAGGGATCGGTCTCATGAAATCCGGCCCTCAGTCTTGTGTCCTCACATCATGTGTGGATATGATTTCTTCCATGCACTGGTTATTCGTTGAACCTACAATCTATGTCGAGGAAAACTAACGCCTCAAAAGAGAGAATATAATCACTCATAAATCTCCAAAGTTTGTAGATCTAATTAAGGTTCCATTGGTATCAGAGGATAGGTTTTTCCCTCCATCACATTAAAGAGAACGATCTAAGAAAGCACACTTTCTGAAGTAGTACTACTTATTAATCTGATTAGGCTATTGCGTGAGGAATTGCTTAAGGTGATAAAAGATAACCATGGGTGGAAAGAAAAATCGAGGTAATGATTTATGTTCAAAAATCATGTTTCAAAATTTTCAAAAGAATTTCTATTTATTTTTAAACAAGAAGTCATGTGTGTACATCAGAAAGAAGCACTGTAGCAACTTGCTCAGGGCCACTGGTGGGGGTGGTTGAGCTGGAGTGGAGGGGCAAATGGAGGGCAGCTCATCAGCTGCAATGAAGGGGGGCATCGCAGGGGATATCTTGCATCAGGCCTCTCGGTGCCTCTGCACGTCGAGATGGTCTTCTCCGACGAGCGCATTTGTCCTCTAGCATGTGAGTTAACGGAGGGATACTTTCGAGAGGTGGTGTTACCATGGTGTCGACATACCAGAGGGATGTCCATGTAGTGTACAATATACACTACAAATACACACAGAGAGGTCATAAGTTGAAAACATGTAAACATACTAGGGACATAAAACAATTCCTTAACATCTCACTCATGGGCGTTTCTTGTCGTTTTTTCTGTTGCCTGTGTGTGTATATATATACTTGGGTTGGTTCCATGTGTCCCCCCTACTCAAAGGCAACGTTTATGAATGCATCCTTGAAGCTAGATGCTAGTAGAGCATATGCTTCAAGGGTTCTTGCATGAGCACACATAGGAAACATAATCTTTTACTTTGGGAGCATAAGCTCTAAGATGTGCAGGCCTCATGTTGTGCCAGAGTAAAGCACCACATTTTTGGGGAGGCAATCGGCGGCCTCAAGTCGTGGCAAAGTAAGCACGCAGAGGCAATCCTAGGGACTTTGCTAATGGATTGCAAAAAGCGAGGGACGGGGCGCGGGCGAGGGGGGGGGGGCTCCGCAAAGAGAGCGAGTGGAAGGAAAAAAAGGGATGGCTTTTGGAAGAGGGCGCACTTAGCTAACGGTGGGGGTGAGGTTCCATAATCTGTAAAGACATAGCTTGGGTAGCCATTATGGCCGAGCGAGCATTGGTGCTTTTCAAGTAAAAGATTGTAAGAGAGGCGGCCTTTGCAGAAGCAAGCTCATGATGAACAAGTTGCTTCCTTTTACAGTTTCCTTTGTAGCCACCTTTTCATAAAGTAGAACTGACACCATAAAACCTGGCCACCTTGGAGGCAGCGCATGTGCTCAAGCGCACGAACGAGAGGCACGACAGAAGGATTCCGCTGCAAGGCCACGGAATGTGAGAAACAACCCAGTCTGCTCCTGCAGCGCCAAGGCGAATCCCCACTTCCCATCATCTCGGCGGCAAAGCACGGAGCAATCCCCCTTCCATGTCTGAAGCTCTCGAGGGGGAGCAGGGGAGCCAGAGACGCGGTGCTGCTGCTCATGCTCGGCTCGGCAAAGCGAGAGGCCTACAGGGCGTTTTATGTGAGTGCCGAGCGCCTGCTAAATCAAGCATGCCAAATACTTGCTGTGCTTTTGCAAATGAGCCGCATTCATTCGGCATACATAATTCCTGAGTGGAATCGTACGAAACACTTCTGCTGCGTTTGCTAGCATTGTACGTCTACCATCGTTTTCCGAGTACCGACGACGCAGTCCAATTAGAGCCGTCTCGTGCTACACCTGGCATACACGTCTGCCATCGTACTTGTCTGGCACCCCGCTAATATGTTCAAAGTGCAAGCGTAGGTAGGTGACACCCTACATTTGCATCAGGAGAGAGACCCTACATTTGCATCTGCTGCTCAGAACAGCTCTCAGTGCTTCATCACTTGCACATCCCTCCCATCAACGCGGTCCGCGTCACTACGTTGATAGAGGTGCACGTCACAGATTTGTTGGTGCGCAAGCAAAGCATGGCGTAGATGCGCTGCCATTGGCACACCCGCTCGCACAGAAAGACCAGCCGAATCCTGCACCACGGCGTACATGGCTGCACTCCATGTGATGGATGATGTTGCAAAAAGAAAGACCGGACCATCGAGATGTTCTTGTGCTGCGTTGAAGCGAAAGCCACATTCCCCATACATGCCAAGCAAGCAATTAGGCCAAACCTGTGGGGGTGAGGTATGTGAGGTGAGGAGCATGGGCACACCTGCAACACAAAGTGTGCGCGAGCGCGTTTGTGTGGTAAAAGGAGAGGGCAAGCGTTCCTCGTGGCGGTGTAGGGGCGGATATGGTCGCGCAAACACTACTACTCCATTCAGGCCAAGGGGTGTGCGTGCAGGCAGGCAGGCAGGCGCGGCGCTCTCAATTACAAGCCCTGGTCCTCATACCGACATCACGTATGACTCGCGCGACACATCAATCATGAGAGTGTCATGCCCACAATGCTTTTGGGCATGCAAACATCCACTTGTTGGGGCTGTCCCAGACGCGATGGGGCACCACCCTGTAGGTGTAACCCCACACGGATATATCTGATCTGAACGCAATGTGCGTTGCTCTCTTCCTTTGGGGATGGGATGTTGTCTACCGCCGTGATGTGAACGCGATGAGCGGTGCTTTCCTTTGGGGATGAACACACAAGAGGAACAGGGCTGCTTTCCTGTGGGGATGAACACACGAGAGGAACAGGGGTGGGTGGCGCGTGCGATGTGGAGGGCAATTGAGCGGGCAGTACTTTCCTTCGGGGATGAGCACACAAGAGGAGCAGGGGCATGGCATGTCCTGGCGAACACCAAGATACGCTCCTACCTGCACACAAACCAAACCAAACAGAGCCACAATCAAAGCACTCACAGGCTGCAGAAAACAGGAAAGGGGGGGGGGGTTGCATTTGACTTCTGAGATTGGAGGGGGGGTGCGCCAGGCCTCTGAGGCAGTGCAATACAGAGGCGACGCGCGCAGGCCCCGGGCAGCAAGCTGCCGGAAGGGGCCTGCCCCCGTGAAAGAAATTAGGTTAATATCATGTGGCCCGATGGGCCACGTATCAGATATTAAACTGATAAGAACAGATACTACACTTGATCTTAGCCAAAAGGCCGAGAAAGGTATGGGTTGCCCTGCCACCCCTCCCTGGGTTTTATTGGGCGCCATTGCGCCCGCCCTGTGGGATAAACAAGTTGAAAGCTCCCATCCACCTTTCACTCAAAACCTCTTCACTTTTTGTTCCCACCCCCGCCTTGCCAAAAAGAAAAGAAAAACCTCTCATGCCAAACTTTAGAGATACACACACCCCCTTGCCTTCCGTCTCACCCATCCCAGCTACTACAACTCCACGGGCTTGCACGCTCCATCATTCACAGCAGCACCAAAAGCGATACCAAGGCCCTCCTTATTTTTGCCACCGCCGGATTTGCTTCTTTTGCGCGGCTGGCTTGGCTAGGCCTTCACTCCGTTTAGGCTTTGTATGCGTGCTATGTCCCTTCTATAACGCCGTATGCTACGGCATCAATCCACGAGGCTAAGGCGCCGAAACGCTTAGGCTTGTTCGCATAACCACCACATTCCAAATGGCGCCTCAATCAAAGCCACACTTGGGGGGCTGTGTTGCTCTGCCTGCTGTGCCGCCGCCGCCGCCGAATTTTCACCATGATTCTTTCATGAACCTCCAGGGGGAGGTTTTGGACGTCTGCAACACCAACATGGCTACCGCCACATCAAAACACCCTTCAACCTCCAAAGCGCACCGTACGGAGCAACCATACGATGGCCATGCCCACAAGCCCCCAACCCTAAACATTCCGGGTGTGCCGAAACTTTTCTCATCGTTGCCGACAAGGGCGCCCTCAAAGACCAGAATCATGAGCTGCACTCGGAGCCCCCCTACGTGAGACCGCAAGGGCCCGTATGTACTAAAACACGCCTACTCTTAATAATTGCGCATTTCGTGTGTGTGTGTGTGTGAGTGTGTGTGGGTTGACATACGAATGCGACCATTACGGAAGAAAAGCAAGCAAAGTGGATCGAACGATAGCAATCTTAGCACAACTGGCAATTGCACGCTTCCTCGTTACTATTGCACCAAGGCCTCACTGTTGGCGCACGACGATAACCATTGTCCTGACTTACACCCAAAACCTGGACACCAAAAACGAGGTGTGCTTTTGTGCCCTTTGCTTGCGAAAAAGAGGCTGGTCATAGATTCAAATAATGCACTTGTGGGCATATGCTAACACTTGAATGTACCACAAAGACGTAACCAAAACACACTTATGCTTCATATTATGAGCATTACAACATAGGTGCACGACACAGGGGAACAAGGAAAGAAGCCTCAAGGGCCACTCCTCCAGCATGGTTCCCCCATCCTATACACAGAATCACACACGCCTTACAAAGTGGTTTCAAGGGGTTATCTTGAGTTAGGTTTGATGAAGGTTGAGTCTGCGTGTAAAGGGCCTTTATCTAATTAAGTGGTGTTCCCTACGTGTGGGGTGCAATAAAGCAAGTAAATCCTTCAACTGAGGATTCTGCGTCCATTTAGCATCTTCAATTGGACAATTTCTAAACTTAATCAAACACCTTCTTGATACTTTACCACTTCTTAGCGGATTGTCCTCCTCAGGTTATCATCCATTCAGTACGTTACCACTTCTTAGCGAGAGAATCCTTCAACGACTGGGGTTTTCTGCATCCATTTAGCATCTTCAATTGGATAATTTCTAAACTTAATTAAATACCTTCTTAATACTTTACCAGTTCTTACAAATTGTCCTCGTGTTTGATGATAACCTCGGGTCATAAGATCTCCTCTAGTTTGCTGAACTCAAGAGGATCTTCTTCGATGGGTTTTGTGGGTGGGGCACCCTTAAAAGGCTTCAATAGACTCACATGGAAGGCATTAGGGATATGCCAATGCTCTAGTAGCTTGAGTCGATAAGAAGTTTCATTGATCCTTTCTTGAACTTTAAAGGGGCCATAGTATCTCTTTGTTGCGAGTTTAGCATAAAACTTTTGATGGCTTGTGGGTTCTTGTTGCCAATTCTTGCCCATAGTTTGACGTAGGTGGGCCTTGGAGAATTTGAGCAAAACCTAGTCATCATCTTTAAACTCTCAAGGTTTGATGCTTATCCGTAGCCCATTTTTGCTTTTGTTGTGACACTTATCCGTAACCAGATAGCCCTCCCATCGGCATGGCCTCTACCTTCCATTTTGTACATACCAGATGGCCCTCCCATCGTCATTGCCTCTCTTCACCTATGAGAAAGGGAAATCTTAAGTCAAATTCACATAATTAAGGAGGATCTACAAGTGGTAAGCCCACAGTCTTGGGCCTTCCCAAAGCTTGCAAAGAAACAAACAATTGAAACTTCAAAAACATCAAAAGACTTAGAAGAATTTGAAGAGTTAATGACCAAGCTCACACATACCACAGCATTTCTTCAATAACATACCAAGCTATCTACCCAATGGCTTGCCAACTTGTCCTTTAAATAGTGCTATCATTCTCTTCAATTTGAGCACACCACTTATTGTGCATAGGTTTTTGTCTATGCATAGCAATAATCGGAAGCTCCCCATAACACGCACTTCTTCTTCTCCATCCACTTGCAAAAGGAGTGAGAGGAGAAGAGTGCATGAGCTTCCTCTTCCCAACAAGCTACCATCTTAAAAGGTGAAAAGGAGGGAAAAAATCTTAATAATCAAAGAAGGTGACAAAGGATATTGTTTACTAAAGGTTGTTATCCTCATTAGACAACATACATCACTACCAACAAGTTGTAATTCGCAAACAACTCTCACTATTCCATCCTTAGGAAATGATGCTCACTACATTTTCCCCCCAAGATGCACCCGTCATCACAGACATGTTTACAAGGGGTCAAGATATAGCAATAACTCAGACACTGTATTATGCTTATGGAGGTGCAATAAGCTAATAAAGTTCAAATGTCCAAAGTGTGCATGCCACAACTTTGCACTAGACATGACCTACAATAGCAACAACAATTAAACATGCTACATCCACACTTTTATCACATACATCAAGTCTTTACAAACCACAACATAACAATCAAATTACCATGGTTGAGATCATGAATCATACATTTTTCATGAAGGACTTCAAACACCAAACCTGCTTTCAAGAAAGCAAAAATAGACACCGAGCTCTTTTTGATCCCTACTTCCTAGTTTAGACTATGTATCTCAGAAGTATTAATGTTTCCATCCACAAAAAGTTGAAACACAACAAACAATTTGCGCTAAGAAGTAATGAGCTTGCTTAGCATAACTATTAAAAAACCATACTTGAAAGGTGGTGATTGATTGACATACTTTAAAGGAGGATGAGCGATAACTACAACATATTTTTATCCTAAATATAACTAGGAATCATATTGCATTTAAGGTTAATGCTAAAATAATAAAAGACATAAGAAGCTAGAAGCTATTGAGCACACAAGAAGAAGAAGATTAGTTATGTTAAGTGTGCCAAGTATATAACCTTGGTAGTGGAGGAACTAGGTATATACATGCACCGCAAAAAAAAAACCTCCTATTGAGCACACAAGAAGAAGAAGAAGAAGATTAGTTATGTTAAGCGAGCCAAGAATATAATCTTGGTAGTAGAGGAACTAGGTATATACATGCACCACGAAAAAAACCCTCCTAACAAGGGAGCAAGCGCCTTAGCGGTCCTAAGTTTGCTCACACCTCCACTCACTACAATAAGTGTATGGCAGCAAACCCCCCTACGAGTGATGATGTGAACAAGGGGAGCTGATACCAATGTCTAGCGTAAGTGCTAACTCTAGGAGGATTCTCAATCCACAAAGGGAAGTAAGTTTAAATCTTGTAAAATGCTTCAAATTTCTCACAAAGTGGAACCTCTGTGAAAAGGTACGCCACACTATCATGTAGGCACATAAGCCAAGCTGATCTCTCCTACTGAGAGTCTCTCCTTGACATAATGATAATGCAGCTCAATGTGCTTTACACAAGCATGGAAAACTAGATTCCTTGTAGTTGTCAATGTGCTCTGACTTTCTGTGAAGATGGTGGTAGAGACAATGACTACTCAATACTCATATCAACCACACAAGGCATCTTACTCAATAGTGGGAGCAAAGGTTTCATCATAACCAATGCCCTTTTCTTGAGCATAACCCTTTGCAACAAGCTAGGCATTGTAGAGATCAATGCTACCATCTGATTCATGCTTTATCTTACCACTTAGTACTAGTTGCCTTCTTACCATGAGGAAAATTTGTCAATTACTATTTGTCATTCTTGAGTATTACATCATACTCATATTGCATAGCAACCATCCAATGTTCATTATTTTTTGCTTCTTTAAACGTAAAAGGTTCTTCCTTGTTGCATAAACTCACATAGCAAGAACATACCAATCATCAACAAAAGATACATGATGAGAAATTGCACGAGTATGATAAGGTAATGGAGTAGCCAATTACTATCTTGCAAAGTCTAGACCTTTCACTTTGGCATGTGCCTAGCATCCTCACTAGAAGCTTGCTCATTGTCAACACCATTATCAAAGGAATGATCCACCTGATCATGTACGCGTTGATTTGGAAGGGGATTTTATCTTCACCCATAGACAGCTAATCTTACCATACCACTAGAAATAGGGTTGAATTTGGAACCTTTTGGTATAGGTAGCAAATGATTTGGATCACTGGAACATCACATACACAGCAAAAAGGTTTATGATTTAGTTAGAAGCTGGTCAATAGGAACGCAATGCTAGGGGAATATTTGGCTTATTGAACACATAGACAACCAACCTAGCTCAATTAAACTAAAAACTAACCAACTTGGAAAAAAAAGGGTGATTTCATGCCAGATTCTAGCAAATATCGGGCCTAAAATTGCAAATTTTGATTTCATAAAGCATTGTACATATACAGAACAAACAGTAGAAAGAAATAGAGACCACAAGCTACTAAAATGTGTACGTTGAACACAAGTAATTAAGCCTCATGATTTGCAAGGAAATGTAGGCCATCTAATTTTTGAAAATGAGTAAAGAGGTATAGTGGCTCAAGAGATCCTCATGATCACCTTGCATCTTTCAACCAAGTGATTTGCACTAAAAGAGTCACAGATTTACATACACAGATTTTGGTTTTTGGTTTAACCTTAGAGAGAAAATCGAGAAATTGATGATTCCCTACCAAAGTGATATAAACTAGCATATGCAACCTCATTCATTGCCCATAAGGTATTAGTACTACCTGATTTCAATCCAAAGCGCCTCGACCTGATTAGTGCGTGGAAGCTTATCCCAAATGTGGGAAAATTGCTATGCTATGCCTAACCACTAGACCCACACACACACATGGCTCTATAAATGCTCAATCTAGGCTCAATCCAATGCCTTATCTACAATGCAAGACTATGGAAATACACACTACACACTCACCAATGCGTGAATACACTGTCACACACTCAATCTTCCTCTCTCAATGAATGCATACACACCATATTAGAGGCACACACACAAGAAAAAAATTAATATGGGCTCAGCCATTGCATACTCATCACCATTGGAAAGGCAAGAGTTATGCAAGGGAGCTTCAAACCATTCATGCACACACACAAGCAATAGAGCAAACACATAAGAAAAGAGAGTAGAGAAGAGATAATGGTGAGAATATTACTTCATTTCACTGCATAAAAGAAAGATAGATCTTCTTACAAGGGATTGGAGAGCTTGCCTTTTGAAGAGGAGACTGCAAGAAGCTTGAGAGCTTGAGTAAGAAGTATAGGGTGTAAAGTAAAGAGTATAAGAGAGTAATCCTAAATCTTAGAAAGTAAGCATTTTATAATATAAACCTAAGTTCTGTCTACACTTGATCGATTGGACACTAGATTAGGCTTATCTTATAATTATAAATTGGAATTTGGAATTGAGCCCATAAAATATGGCAAAATCACGTAAGACTTTTTTATGAGATTACAAGGCGTTTTTATGTAATTTCCTTGCGAGAAAAATGCATATCATATTTATGAGATTTTTTAGAATTTTGCGTTTATAGGATTTTCTAGAATTTGAGATTTACACTACTTACATGGGTTTGTATGATCCATCTCTAATCATTATCCCCTTTGTAAATTTGAACGTCTTAGCGAAGACATTTTTTTGTTGCTAGAGCTTAAGTGATCTCTTGACGTCTTTTTATTTCAGCAATTGTACACACTGTCTGGGCTTGTCTGCTTCTTGGCTTGCTTGTAAGAAATCAAGAGATTGTGATTGGTTAGTTGATTTGATGAGGCTGATGATGGATACTGGTCAAAATCTTCATGTGACATCATATACTTTGCTCTCTTTGTGTAACCATGAAAGCTCTTGTTGTTGCTGGACACCAGTGGATTCTTGCGGATCTTGCATTAGAGGATCAAAAAGTGTGAGGATGTCACTAGAAATTCTACCCGTGATTAGTTGAGTTGGTGATGGTGGTACCTATCTTTGTATACTTGAGTTTTC
>JAWWVC010000067.1:0-13657 GCA_033807815.1 Rumohra adiantiformis | reverse complement strand
ACTTTACTTACGCCTTGTAAGGGCTATACTAACTAGATACTAGGCTATCTATTGAACTTGAAATTTTACTAATTAAAACTAAATTACTACCTAAACTTGACCAATTAAGGTCAAGGGAAAATGGGTTGAAAGAACTTGAAGGCTTGGGAAAAGTCTTGATCCTTGGTATAAACTTCTCTTCACACCCCTTATCACTTCTATCTACCCGTACCTATGTCAACAATGCCCAGCCCTCTCTTGCCTACATAAATGACATGCTCGACAGTTCCCATTCCTACCTACTTATGGTGCTTGGAAGTCCCACCTCCTTGCCACTCGAGAGCATAAGAGTCCCACGCTTATCCCTCCTAATCTAACCTAAAAAGTGATGTGTTAACCCTAGGTCAAAACCTAAGGGAGTCCTTCTCACAAGAGTGCTACTCCAGGATTCTCTAGCCTATGGCCGTTTCCTTGAGAGCGGTGCCAATGTTAGCGGATCCGCCGCAATCGGGAGGTTGCAACTTCTACCAAGTTTTCACTCTAACATAATCCATGTACTCCAAGGAAAATACTCGGCTAGTGTATGGAAACCGCCTAAGGTTGTCAACCCTTAAGGATTCTAAAAATAGCAAGAAGGTTGAAAGCTCTACTCAATACCCTTCGTCAATACGTAGCCCTTATCACTTTCCAAGCACGCCCAACATGATTAATTAACTACCTTATGGCTTGCCCATATCAGGAACGCAAGCATCTTGAAGCATACAAGCTCCTTAGATACTTACAACGCACAAATTTAGGGTTTCAAGCACAAAAAAATAGCAGCCCACTTCACTTCAAAACAAGGCACCATGGCCCACAAGAGTGATAATGAAGCTTTTATTAAACAAAAGGGGAGCTTACAAGTGATGGGTGTGGTGGGTACTCACGACAGTGGAATGTATAGAGCTTACGCGAGAGAGAGAGAGAGATATGTTTTCACAACCCTAGTTCTCCATGAAAGCTTCTTCTTCTTCTCTTTGTGTAATAAGATCTCCCCTTTTCTCACTTGAGCTCACTATTTAAGTAGTGGCTGCCCTAAATTTGTTAACCAGACTCACTCATCTAGGCTTGTGGGTTGCTCTAATGCTTGAAGACTCGTTAATTTACAAGTTGAAAGTCCTTGTGGACCCCGTTTTATATCCTTTTGATAGGATGTAACTAATCCTAGGCTTTTGTAAAGTAGGAAACAATATTTTACAATGGGTTGCGGGGTATTTTTAATGTCCCGCGAGAATTTTAATGATCCTCTTTTTGCTTTTGTCTTCTCTTTGGTGAGCATCCCTTGCTTTTGTGAACTACTTTTCTATTTTGTTAGCTTCCTTTATCTTCATTTGTAGCCCCGCAGGACTGCTTCCTTGCTATTTGTTGTGTTTTTTTTCTTTAGTCCTGCTTGGTCAACGCCTTGAGTCCCGCTTTGTCAAACACTAACCCCTCGAATGGCTTGTCACATAGGGCTCCCAAGTTATCTCTATTGAGAAAACCTTTTGCTTTGCTAGGAACGTTGATGGCTTTTTGAGTGTCCATTCATCAAACATGGGTATGGGTTCAAGAAAAACTAGACTCCAAATTTAAAAGATAGAGAAATCTTCAACTTTCCCTAGCAAGGTGGGTAATGATTCTCAACCATTTCCTTATCCCACCCTATTGCTAAAAACCCCAAAAAAACCTAATAAAAACACCCTTTGCTAGATGCAAAAAGAAATTGTGGGTAGGCAACCCTTTTTAATCTGATATCTAAAAGTACCTTGGGACATCTTTACTCTTCTATATTGGGTGGGAGAGTTGGGCATCTACAACATTGAGCTTCTATGGCATCCAAGTGGATAACAAAAAGCCTCCTTCACCCAACCAAGGATTATGACATTCTCTTTTCTTGAAGCTCCATTTTTCTTCTTCAAAGGGGCTTCTGGATGGGAAGACCTCCCCATGTCAAGTACAACAAATAACGTGCTTTTGAAGTGCCTTTGTGCTTGTAAATGATCTTATTTATGCCAATTTGTTAGTCTTTTTTTCTCAACTAAGTGTGGAAAGCTTTTGGGGGCTATTGGAAGCAGTTTGGAGCTCAAAAATTACACCTTATGCTTGTTGTTCATTTCTTTTACAGTACTACTTTTTGCCCTAAAAAAGCCCTCAACTTTTTTGTTTTCTCATTCAAAACAAGATGTAGTAATACAACCAAATGTTATGTAAAAGCTAGGTAATTCTTATGTAACCTTTATAGTGCACATAGAAATCCATTAAATATATATTAATGGCTTTTTTCAAAACATTTTTGGCCTGGTTTGGAGAAAAATTTGGCCTTTTTGAGAGAAATTACAAAAAATCTAAGCATTTTCACAAAACTACTTGTATAATTGGTCATAGATATTATAGAAGTATGCTCGTTTCTCATCCTAAATATGTTTTTTTCAATTGAGATTTAGTGTTGGGCATAAGTCCCCGAAAGTAATTTCCCTATATTTTTCTAACTAAAGAGTAATGTTTTTTTTCCAAAAGCCACCAAAGTGGATTTATTTATAGGACTAATGTTAGAACAAGATAAGATCAAAAACTTAATTGAACTAACATAAAGGGCAATCAAATAAGCATAAACAATACAAAGAAGAAAGAAAGAAGAGTACAAATGCAACACTATTGGGTACCAACCTTCCTTCTCAATCAAAGATTGAGTACTTGACCTCTTGCCTCTTTTTTAATTGCAAAACTTCAGCGTATACAACAAATAGATAGCCTTATTATGATGAATATGATAGTCATATAGTATATGAGAGAAAGAGAGAGAAAGAGGGAAGCTCCAATGGTAAAGATAGGTTGAGGGACTCCTAGGGATGATGATAATGATGATGCCTTTTTGCTTTGTGGGTGCTCCAATCGCTTTCGTAAAGAGTCTCCATCTCTTTCTCCTTTTATAGCAACTTTTGCCCCACAATTAGCCTCCATGATTTTCTCCCTTGCTCTTTTCCCAAAAATAATCAACTTTTGACCTAGCTTTTGTCCTCTTTCACACTATGGACCACTTCTGCCACTTTTTGAACCCTTTTATTTACAACTGGTATAAATCAACTATTTAATTGCACAGGAATGGAGAATTCTAAAAATATTCCCATACATACAAAATAAATTCTAAAAACCCATATTTAATAGCAAAAGTCCATGACTATTTGGTTTCCTTGATGGAGTGGATGTGTGCATGTTGGGATCTTGGAAATCTTCCTTGGGGTCAAAAGTTTCTCTCCCACTTGTAATGTATATTCTACTTGTATCCAAGGATAAGTCCTCAATTTTAGTTTTGAGTGGCTTGTTTGCCTTATTACCACTCCCTTGGGTAGAGGCCTTGGTTATGGTACTAGTGTCAGATTCTATTGTATGTCCAAATGTTAGATGTATGAGCTAGTTTGTACTTGGTTTATGTACTTGGCTTACACCTTAGATTACTTTATGATTTTTTGCTAGAAATGCTATGGAAATGCTATGTTTTTATATTAAATGGTTTCCTTTGCATTTTTACATCTTCTTTTTTGTGCCTTTTGCATCCTTTTTAATCAAGTTTGACTAGCTCAAAGCTATTTAAGGTGTTGTTGCAATGCAAATTAAATGCAAAGCTGCGTAGGGCTAAAATTCTACTTTTTTGTTACTCCATTTATTGATTAGCACATGGGTTGTCAGATAGGGTCTCCCTTTTGTTAGCAATTAGCCCAAAACATGCCTATCATTGCCCTTAGCTCAAATTATGGACATATCAATTGTATAGCTTGCAATTTTACTCCATCTAAACTTAACAGTTGATGGAGTATTAAGACAAGAAAGTTTCTCTAGTTTTGTAGTTTGCAGGTCTATACAAGTAGTTTTTACCTCTTTGTACTCCATCAACACTTATACAACATTGACTGTCACAAATTTATTTCAAATTTAGTGTGTAGATAGGGTAGATGGTGTAGACCTCTTTGGCTTGTCAATTTTGAGAAAAACATATTTTGCAAGCTCTCATAACTAATTTTACCAGAGGGTCACACCTATGAGCTGCGGACCACACATAAATGGCCCCAAGTGGCTAGGCTTGCACCTGGTAGAACAAAGAGAAGTGGAGATTAGTATACCTAGCTTTTCTACATTGTTGAAGGAATAACCACCAAAGTTTTGCTAAATAGCTTTACAATCCCTCTAATGACCTTAATTTTACCATATAACCATTATAAGTAGTAAAAGAAAAGAAGTTATTGCTTTGAAGAACATTTTCCTACTTTATGCTACCTCTACGTTTACTAAAGTCACACCAAAATTTTACTCATTTACAATGCTAATGTACTACTTGCAATGCCATGTTCTAAAATAAAAGATAGAAAATAATACTTGCTTGAAAGAATGATATGCTAAACAAATCTATTGATACACTAGAGACCCTGAGCCACTTCACTTGGGTGAGAGATTTGAAGATTCTTTCAACCTGCTTCTTTTCCAAAATTTTCATTCTACTTATGTACCCAAAACTAGGGTTGCACACCCAGCCCATATCCTATCCAAGGGTTAAGTAACCCAAGGAGATAACTACTTACTCTTATACTAATGTGAGATTCACTACCTTTGGCTATTCCTCCCCAATGTGACACCATTGTGGGGAGTCACCATAGCTAACTACTTACCTATATGCTAATAGGAAATTCACTAGCTTAGGCTATCACTCCTTGATAGTGCACCATTGTGGGGAGTCACCATAGCTAGAGGCTCTAACCCAAATCTCCTCAAGCTCATTATGGATTAGGCTATCACTCCTTGATAGTGGCACCATGGTGTAAAAGTCACAATAGCTTTGGCTATCACTCCTTGAAAGTGGCACCATTGTCATAAGTCACCATAGCTAGAGGCTTTAACCCAAATCTCCTCAAATGAAGAGGTCAACCTAAGAGAGCTTAACCTAGCTAGCTCATGGAGGATACTTTAATTTGCCATGGAAACGGAATCTCTAGCATGGCATTAGGGTATACTCTTGACCACTGGCCAAATAACTTAATCCTACTCCTATTCAATTACAATACTTAAGAAAACAATTTGTGGATAAGCTCATCTACTCACTCCACACAACTCAATTTTACTCTCAAAAAAAGTACTAAAGTTACCATTGATTTAATAAAGATGTACATACTTACTTAATCAAGAAAACCTATGCTAACTTACTTCATCAAATAGACCTATACCAATCAAGAAAAACAGCCCTACTCTCAACAGGTTCAATGGAGGAATGTTATGAGACTTGAAGGCAACCCTATTCTCATACACACATGGCAATGCTTACATGCAATGCGCTAATGCAAGTTGAAAGGCTTTACACTACACTACACTAGTCAAAGTAAATAATGGAAACAACTAAGCAAGCAAGAGATTAAAACTCAAAATTCATTCACATTATCACAATACATATGCAAAGAAAAAATCATACATTGCCATTGCAAGAGTGAAAGAGAAGAGAGGGGAAGTGAATCCCACGTCATAAACTATCAATGAGTAGGCTATAATGGGAGCTCAAACTTTGAAAGCTTAGAGTTTGCTTAGAGAAGAAGAGAGCTAGAGTTGAAGAGATCTTTAAAGACATCACCAAAAGGCCCCACTACTACATGTTGGGATCATACCAACGCTTATATTGACGCTAGAGCATATAGACTAGAAACCCATATGTGTTGGTGTTTGCGACAAAAATAGCGTTGGTATCAAAGCAATGCTATATGCATTGGTATATATCAATATTTATGCCGACGTATATAGCAAGGTTATTTGCGTATGTAAACACGGTAAATATTTGCGTCAATATATACCAACACATATACCATTGGACGCAGGGTTTTTTTGAATATATCAAATGGTGCATCTAACTGCACATTTGAAATTAGATGCACCATTTCACTATGCATATATATTTTATACATCATAAAAGCACATCATCACAAGAAACGCAAAGAAAATGATGATAACGCTAAAATGGTAAGCACTCATCAACTGAACATAATTGAATCATAATGGTAAACAAAAAAAATTAAATGAGTGAACATAATTCAATCATAATGCTAACACAATTGACATTAGTAAAACCATATATTTCATTACTCAAAAAGACCATATGGACATAAAAACCATATTATGACAATAAAGACCGTATGGACATGCGCAAAGATAACTATACAATAGCATGACATTTCCATATGTGGGTGCACAAAAAGACTATATAGTAGCATGACATGTCCATAAAAAGACATGTCTGATCATGACTATGAAGGTGGCGGTCCCGGGTTGGGGTTTTCCCTTTGATGTATTCTTCAAGCAAATCTCAAGGGTTTTCTCCCCACTTGTAATCTTGTTTATCTTGATGGTTTCATTTTTTGGCCTACAGGCGTGGTTGTATTGGCCTACAATCATTTTTGTAATGGTTGGTGTTTGCCAACGTCTAATACAATTAATTAATGGCCATCTTTTCTTGTAGAGAGAGAGAGAGATAATGTAAGAGAGAGAGAGAGATAGAGTGAGAATGAGAAATAGAGAGAGAGAGTAAGAGAGAGAATGAGAAAGAGAGAGAGAGAGAGAGAGAGAGAGAGAAAGAGTATAAGAGAGAGAAAGAAAGAGAAAAAGAAAGAGAGAGAGATAGAAATAGACAGAGATAGATATATAAAGAGAGAGATAATGTAAGAGAGGGATAATTATAATGGGAGAGAGAGATAGAAATGTAGAGAGATAATTTAAGAGAGAGAGAATGAGAAAGAGAGATTGTAAGAGAGAGAGATAGAGAGAGAGAGTGTAAGAAAGAGAGATAGAGAGATAAAGAGAGAGATAATGTGTGAGAGAGAGAGAATGACAAAGAGATACTGTAAGAGAGAGAGATAGAGAGAGGGTGTAAGATGTAGAGATAGAGAGGAAGATAATGAGAAATAGAGAAAAAGATAATATTAGAGAGATGAGGGAGAACATGAGAGAGAGTGTGAGTAAGCATAAGCATTTACGACTATATATTTAACTGCATATGCACTAGCTTGTGCATATGCATCTTGGGGTCCTTTTGGGACTTAAAGAGATGAGAGCGCATAAACATAGTCTTCTCCTTCTTTTTGTATGTATGCTTTAGGACTTTTGTGTTTATGAGCCATCTTGGGGTCCCTTAGGGAGTTGAAGAGCGAAGAGCCCACAAACATTTTTTTCTCCTACTCTCTACACGATGATTTTGGATTTCTATTTCTATGAGCCATCTTGGGTACTTTGGGAATTATAGAGCCAAGAGCACATAAGTGTAATGTTTTTCTTCTCTTTACATGTGCTTACAACTACATAGCATTCTTTCATATCTATGATAGAACACCTTGTGGTTTCAGTTATGTCTCAAAAATATTGTTTCATTAATGTTTCAAGTATGATTCAATTTTACTTCAATTATTTGAGACACGATTGCTGCGGACTTACAGGTTGCCGCCTTTTTTTATTTTTTTGGTTAATGTGCTCCAAAAACAAAGGAGGTGCTGTCCAATTTTTGACAGTAACTTTATGGCAAAAGATGACAGTTGCAAAACTTTCTTTGAGTTTCTTTTGATGGAAAGCTTGTTACTTGACACCTTTAGGCATCTAAAGAATCACTCATAAGCGTTAAAGCTAGCGCTTATGTCTCCTATGCATTTATGTACATCTTATGGCTATGGTTGTAGGACTTTAGAGATAATTTTGTCCTTTTGCTTGAAGTTCCACAAGTTCTTCTACTATTCATCAATGGAGTGCACCCTTTTCATTTTTTGCATCAACCTCAATACCCATAGAAACATGCATTTACAAACAAGCCATGGATACACAAGTAGTGAAGAAGGGTTGAGTGGATGTGCTTCTAGGATTTTAGACACATTTTTTGTTACTCAATGACTTTAGGAATCTAGAAATTCATGCATGATAGCGCTTATGTATGAGTCTCTAGATGGCTAAAGCTATCAAGTAAACAAATAGTCTTTTACTTTTATTTCAAGTTTATGGCTACACAAGTGGTTGACAAGGTTGTTTATGGATGTGCTTGTAGGTTTATAGATAATTTTGTCTCCTTTTTCTAGGAGTAAGCTTGTTGGCTCCATCTATTCTCTTACTTTCTATAGATTTCACATTATCTTCTTCTCATCAATGGATCCCACTATCTTCTATAAACAAACTACAAGAAAAAGGAGTGGAACTTTCAATGAAGAAAATTGGATGGAAAAGTGTGTGGGATCCATTGATGAGATGAAGATAGTGTCAAATATACAAAAATTGGGAGAATAGATGGAGCCGGCAAGCTTATGTCTCTTATGCATATTTGTACAAGCTTATGTCTCTTATGGTTGTTAAGCACTTCACATTTGTTACGCACTAGATGAAGCTAGCAAAATTTTAAGAGAGAATCGCATGTGCGTGTATGCAATGCAAGTACCAGATCTTTCAAAAGTGAAGGATCTGTAATGAGCATCTACATGGATTTGGCATATTTCCAATCAAGCATTTACAAATGTTACATTTCCAATCATATGGGACTACAAACAAGCAGCTGTTTCTTGAAGACATTACTCTTGTCCCAAAAATAGGATGAGAACATTGGAAAACACTTCAAGCATATTGAATCAAGTAAAGGAAGAAGAGAGAATGGAGGAAACGGTACATGCATTTCATGGCTAGGATCCCATCAAAGAGTATGAATGCATAGTTGATGAACAACAAGGGATGGATGGTCAACCACAATCAACTCAACACATTTAGATCCAAAAGAAGAGGTTATGCCAATACTCATGCATTTGCCACTTTGCAATGGTGCAAAGATATCAATATTGTGTGCATCTCTTGCGATGCTAAACTTACAATTGGTATTTTGCTGGTCTAATGCAAGTTTCTCACAACTTTTCAAGTAAGCAATATTTTTTGCATGCTTTTTAAAGATTCGGAGTGATAAATATCATTGCTTATGTTTAAGTTAAACTTTTGCAAGCTTTTGAAAGAGTATCTTTTCTCAATTGTCAACAAGATGCCAATGACTTGAATAGATGCAAAGAGGCTATTACTCTCCATGGGCATGGAGTAGCATAACATCTATGCTTGTCACAATGATTATTTCCTCTTTTGCAACCAATATGAACTTTTGCTAGAATATCCTAAGTTTGACTCAAAGAGCTGTAGGGATAATGTTCTTGGGGAAGCAATCCCGGCAAAGGCTCTCAAACACTTTCCTATCATATCAAGAATAAATACAGCTTTTAGTTGCAGTTTGATTGTAGCATTGATGACATGACATCAATCAAATAGATCCACATATGAAATGATGTGAGTTCTTGCTAATTCACTTGCAAGGAGACACATAGAAGATAAGTGGCCAATATTCAAAGAAGAGCCTTATAACCTCCATCTTGGTTTGGTAATGGATAATGTAAAGACATTTGCTCTACAAAGCACATCATGGAGCACCTGGCCCGTTTGCTTTGTAAATATAAAACCTCCACCATGGCTAGCAATAAATAGGTGTGATCTATTGTTGTCACCAATAGTGCCAAGGACGTACAAGATGAAGAACATGGATGTATATTTGGCACCACTTTTAAAGGAGTTACATATCTTGTGGGATGGAACTGAAGGGAAGGATATGTCAAAGTTGAGTAGATGTCAATGTGCAATGATGCAAGGTATATTCATGTGGACAATGCACAATTGGACAAGCTATAGAGATTGCTCAAGTTTTTCTATATTGGGTTACAATGCATGTACTTTATATTCCCTAAGCTATATGTAAGATACTCTAAAACTCTCCAAAAAACTACCTACCAAAGGCTAAGTGCAAGTTTTCTTCTAGAGTGTCATGAACTCAGAGATGGTAAATTAAGATGGCCTCCTATATAACAGCCACCTATAAGTCAATTAACGGCAAGTGATTGGAAGGTAAAATGGGAAGAATGTGGAAACTTACCATCAAGCTCTGGGATGAATAGGCTCTCAATCTTCTACAACTCTCCTATTAAATCTATCAATTGATCCAATGCATATTTTTAAGAATGCAAGTGAGTTTTTTTGGAAGACCATCAGTGGGAAAAAAGAAAGTAAAGGAGGGTAGAGAGATGACTTGCAATATCAAGGTCACATGAAAGATTTGTGGAAACGTACTAAACTAGACAAAGAGGTGATACTTCTAAGAGCCCCATGGGTTCTAAGTAAGGTAGACAAACAATGCGTAAAGAAGACAATCTCTGAGTTTTGGACTCATACAAGAAGAATCATTGCTTAAAGGGGCCATTTACAAAGGAAGAGAATCTTGAAGGTCTCAAGTCTCATGATTGGAGTAAGTTATTGCATCTTTTTGTACCCATAGCATTAAAGGATTATCTTGTCAAGGATGTAAGAGATACTACCTACAAGACTAGCTCTTTGGTGCATTGTATCTCTTCAAAAGAAATAAGGAAAGATCATTGTACTCTAATTGAGTCTATTGAAACTCATTATGCTCCAAAACTATTTGCTCGTCCCTTTAGATACAAAAATATAACCAATGCTTGCTTATATCTTGAGGTATCAACCATACGTACTATATGGTAGCATATGAGTCTAAGAGAGGGGGCTATTGGAAGGGAGGGGAGAAAAGTTGTATGAGGTATGGTCCATAAATAGGGGGATATTTCTGGGTGTTTTGAAATGTTTGGCACACACAAGTGACATCTCCTCACCACTACTATTGAATACCCTGGGGATTTTGTTGTAGGCAGCATTGAAATTTTGTAAGTGAATGCCCCTCTAAGCTTCCCCACCCCCTCCCTACTATCATATCACCCTTGCCCATTCAATTGCCTAGAAAAGAGTAATGAAAGCTGACACAAAGAGAGATAGAAACCCAAAGGCCACCTAAAATTTAATTAGGTTCGTTTCTCTCCTAGTGGATGTCATGGATACAAGATACCTTAATATTAAGAGTCACACCATAGACAAAGGTTCATATCCATAGGATTTTGAGGACAAGGAAGCCTTTTTTTCCTTTCAAAAACCAATTCTTTTAAACCCAAAAGGGTGAAATTGACATGATCTCGGGGGTTAGAGCGGGGGGGTTAGAGAAAGAAAACACGCCTCCCAAAATTGACGTGAACCACATTGCTTTTCTCGCCCTAGAACCCAAATCCCACCCCTCATAAACCCCCTATATGGTGGCTTGATCCACTCCCCCAACAAGAAGAGAAAGCATGTATGCTACCAAAATCCCCATGGTTCCCCTAGTCTAAACAATAATAAATGGAAATTATTTCATTCATTATTAAAAGGCACTCAAACCCTGCTCATGCTCACATCATAAGTGAATGGATAAAAGATCATCATTTGTGCCATCATTTTGTGTGCCTCTAGGATCCTAAATTATCAAGATCAAACCTATGGCATATGGTTTCAAGGGCACATATAATTGACCTCTAGTTTCTTCCTCCAACAGTGAGGGGAAGGGGGGCTACACGGTTTAAGCACGCAGCAAATGGACCCCACTCATCCAACACCACCATTCACAATAAAAGTCAATGTTGATCTCCACAATGGCCCTTTCTCCTTTGCAGTAGTGTTAGTCAACATGGGTGGCCCTTCCCCAATTTGCCCCAAAAAATAGGGCAAGATAAAAAACATCCAACTTCTCCTTAATTCACTGACTTTGACATGGTCAAAACACTTGAAAGTTGGTTTCAAATCCAAGGCTAGGCTCTTTAAAGCAAATATATTTCAAATTGGCTAAGTATCAAGGGAACCCATGACTTACATGATCCTTGCCTTAACAAAAACTTCATTTGGTCTAACAACAAAACATGTCAAGATCTCCACAAAGCTAGATTGGATAGGTGTTATGAGATCGTTGGCGTTGTTGTTGTTGCTGTGATTAATTGCTTCATGTTGACAGTAGTTAAGGTGCTCAAGAAAACAACCCTTTGAAACAGCTAACCCATTCTCACCATGTTCACCCAAGGCTCTTAAGAAGTTTTCTTAGCTTGGTTCCACATTTACCACATTTACCCTTAGCTTGTGAAACTTCCCCTAGTATAAGAAAATTTGCACATTATCTGATCCTCTTATTTCAAGAATTTAGGTACCGCCGCTAAGCAGCATTGGTCCACAAACTTGAAAGAAGCTCAAACAATTCTCATCCACATCAATAAAAAGGTGATAATATATAGAACAAATAGACAAGAAGATAAGTACAAAGAGATTCAAACACTATAAGATAGCCTTGGTGTAATATCCCAACACAAGGAAAAATAATTGGAGATCAAAAGATGCCGCATGAAGGAGGAAGATATCTAATGTGTCAACCTCTTTCCTAGAGAATAGTGGGATGGGGTAAAAAAAATTGGAGATCAAAAGATGACGCATGAAGGAGGAAGAGATCAAATGTGTCAACCTAAAACTCTTTGTTAGAGAATAGTTGGATGGGTTGATAGAAAAAACTTCCAAGGGATCTTTATCTCCTCAAAAAGAAACAAGCTAAGGATTTGATGCCCCTTTTTCTTTCCCTTATAGGTAATCATGTTGAGAACTAAGAAGAGAACCACCAACTCTCCAATATCTTTAGCCCCTTACCTATTTCCTTGGTAGAAAGTATAAATAGTATGGAAAATACTTCTTTGGCAAGGATAAAAGTGGTCACCCCTCATATGGACCTTTTCCTTAAAATTCCCATATCCCCCTTAAAATTCAAATATGCAATGAGCTCCCTCAAAACAAGAACAATCCTTAGCCTTGATGGGCTCCCTAGAAAGATTGTTATTTAGTCTCAAGGCCTCTTCACCCCCTTCCCCCTCCTCACAGAGGTCTTTGCGGAATTCACTATACCTGCAAGATCTACCCAAATCCATAAACATTAAAGTTGTCAACCTTATTAATAGGAAAGGAAATAAGTATGTTCTCTCCATTTGGTGGCCAATTACTATGTTGTCTAGTTGGATGGCTTGATAGAAAAAACTTCCAAAGAGGTGTTTACCTCCTCAGAAAGAAACAAGTTAAGGAATTGATGCCCCTTTTTCTTTCCCCTATAGGTAATCATGTTGAGAACCAAGAAGAGAACCCGTTACCTATTTCCTTGGTAGAAAGTTTAAAAAGTATGGAAAATGCCTCTTTGGCAACGATAAGGCTGGTCGCCCCTCATATGGCCCTCTTCCTTAAAATTCCCATATCACCCTTAAAAATCAAATATGCAATGAGCTCCCTCAAACAAGAACAATCCTTGGCCTTGATGGGCTCCCTAGAAAGCTTGTTATTTAGTTTCAAGACTTCCTCACCCCCTTCCCCCTCCTCACTAAGGTTTTTAAGGAATCATTATACCTGCAAGATCTACCCAAATCCATGAATGTCAAAGTTGTCAACCTTATTGATAAGAAAGGGGATAAGTATGTTCTCTCCATTTGGTGGCCAATAACTATAATGTCCACAACTTACAGCATCTTTGCAAAACCCATAGCTTCTTCTTGCCTTGCACACCATATTCAAAAGGTGATACATAAAGAATAGAAGGGTTTTGTCAAAGGAATATTTTTCCTAAATGTTATTATTGCTCTATGGGAGAGGGCATTGAGAGTATACCAAAAGGAGCAAGAAACAAATACTCTTCTTCAAAATAGATTTTGAAAAAGCCTACAATTGCCTCAACTGCTAT
>JAWWVC010000066.1:0-13732 GCA_033807815.1 Rumohra adiantiformis | reverse complement strand
ATCAATTTTGGAATTAGACTTCTTAAGAATACCTTTTTGAGGTTTCTTAACTACATCTGAGGAAAAGGTAGCCATTAACTGCATATCTTCTTTCGTTAAGAAAGAAGTTTTAATTAATGGGTTTGAGATACTCAAAGCTGCAAGGTTACTAAGAGTAGTACTAGAGTTAAGGCTAACCAGCTTATTAGTAGTAGCTTTGATATTTTATTCTTAACAAATTTAAGGTCTTGAAAATTTTGGTTCTCTAAATCTTGGATAAGATTTAGAAATAGTTTTAGTTTTTCTAAGCCACTGCTAGGGTCTTCTTTAAGCTTGTTTAACAATAACAACCAGTCATTGCAAGAGGCAATTATGAGAGCAGTGGTGTTGTCACTTGCTAATGCTAAAATCTCAAACTCAATGATGTATTTGTGAAAACTTGGGAGGTCAAAGCATGCTAAGAAGGATTGTATAAGTTGAGTAGGTATCAAAAGAGGTGTTTTATACCCAAGTTTAACAAGCTCGAGTATCCATTGAGGATTCTATTCAAACATAGAAAATAAGTAAGTGCAAAAAAATTGGAATTACTACTTTAAATTAAAAATTAAAGCAAAATAGAGAAAAAGAAAGAGGAATGCCTAAACTCCTAGGTTCCCACAAATTTCACTTTGTGGGCTGGGTAAACCTTGTGTGTGTTAGTAGTTTGTTAGCCTAGTAACGGTACCCAAAGTTTAGACAAGAAAAATTTGAGTCAAAGATGGAGTAAAACAATTATATTATAGAATCAAAGCTACATGAATAGTTAAAATCAAAATTGTCAAGAATGCTGACATTTGTTCCTAAAGAAGTTATGTCTAGATTCAAGACTTTGAATTGAGATAAATAATCCAAAATCTCAAAACAGTATCTTTCCCAAATTGTTACATCGCTAGGATGTTAAAAAGCTGAGAAGCACAGAAGCTAAGAAGCTTAAAAGATAATACTAATTCTTGATATCATCACACCAAAATTGAACAAGCTGCTTACCCGCCCCACCATCAACAAGTTAGTACTTAAGGCCTTAAGTGTTGGAAGACAGGGGTCATGGCCTGTCCACACTTGTTATTGATGTACATGGTTTAATAACATCGATAACCGTTCTTCCAAAATTAAAAGTTTGTTTTAGTTTAAGGGAGAAATTTTGTTATGTTGTTACAAATGAAAAAAAGAAAATCCATGTATTCTATTTGTTAAGATTTTTTAGGTTTTGAATTTTTTACTTTTAGAAGGGGAATTTTTGTAAAAGGGTGGGGGAAATTCCAATTCGTAAAAGGTGAATTTTATGATGTGGAACCCTTATAAATTTTCCAGTGAATCAAAGTTTAATTTTTCCTACTATTCCAAGTTTAGTAGATTCAGCCAAAAATTTATAGCATCAAAATCAATATGTAAGGAACTGCGATTTAACAAAATCAAGCATTTTATATCAGCAACCAATGATTTGAAGAAAGCTCCATCCTTATCATCATTATAAACACATTCCCTGTGTTTCCCAAATAAGAAAAAATTAAGTTAGTAATATAAGAATCTCATTTCCCCTATGCAGAGGACCTGCCAAGGTTTTAATCAAAAGATCATTGAAGAATATGATGCAAAAGAAGGTAAAAAGATGCACAAACTTCAACTTGATATTCAATTTTTAGTAGGTTTATCACTTATTTCATTAGCAATTTAGTATTCAACCTATCATTTCAAAAAGGGCAAGGTGATACTTTCAGGTGTTAGTGTTGAGCCATAATTACTAAAAAGGGTACAAGTCCCTTTTCAGTCGTGGGAATTGCCTGTAAAGGGGAATGTCAATAGGTCATATTGTGGGTATTAGCCTATTTGCATATTGAATTTTAAACATTATGCTATAGCAATCATCCACCAAGGGAACATTCCCCAGAATATACTTCCTGCTATGGGTTCAGCACGTTGTATCTTCATCATGATGTAGAAAATGGTACCACTCGATAATGCATGCATTATTTTAAAAATTCCTAAGAATTATGTGCTGTAATAAAAATTACCAAAAAATTAAGGTGTAGCCCTTCAACATGATGTACATAAGGTGTTTAAAATCTAAATAATATTTCAGTCATCAAGTGGAGTCTTAGGCCCTTTATACATATGAATGTGCTCATTAAGAGGACTTGGCTTAACCAGATGATTTTGAAACAAAACATACTTAAACACCTGAATCGGGCACCATATTACCAAGTTGGGTGCCCAAAGTGCTCAACCAGATAGGAAAACTCATTTTAAACATTGAATTAGGTCCGTAATCACCAATAGGGTGCCCAAGGTGCTCAACAAGAAAAGAAACACCATACTTTACCCCTAGATCAGGCCCCACTTTACCAAGAAGGGTGCCCTTTCATAAATGTAGAGGACATATTCCAAATGGAGCCAAGTCTCATCATAAAACATAAAACATTGATGCATCTCAAAAACACGTACCGAGTAAGGTTCAAACCTTGTTGCAATGCTTATAGAGTACTGCCATCAATTATTCAGATACCAAAAACCCTACCAGCAAAGGTAGTTCAATAGTGCCAATTGATTCAAACATAGAGTAGCACCCCTAGTAGGGTCATGTACTCGTCGTCTGGGGTCATGTACCCTAGTTACAATTCAAATGCAGACACAATGTTTAAGTGTAGAAAGAGTACATGCACTATAATATTCCAAAGTAGACCAAGGAATATCCATAACCCTGATGTCTCCTTCCCAAGAATGTATGATCATATGCACAATAGATCAATTACAACATAACAATAGGATGTAAACAAGGTCATATCTAAACACACTAATTCTTTCTTCCCAATGTAGACAGGGTATGTAGGCTACCTACAAGATTCAAATGCAAACTCTACAAGGTTTAAAACTCTATTGCAATGTCTACAGGAGGGTACTGTCCACCATATTCACGTATTATCATTAGTTAAGGCTCAATACTAACAGTTGAATACATTACAAGGTATAAACCCTAGTAAGGGCTTGTGCCCTATTTATTATTTAACACGTTGACCAGGTAATACTCATGATAGAGGTTTGTAACCATAGTATGGGCTTGTAACCATCGTGTATAGTTACATATAAGGTAATACCCACAGTACATCATTTGCAGACAAGGTACTACCAACAATATAAAATATGCAGAATAGTAGTATCCACAATATAAAGTATGTAGGCCAAGTAATACCATCATTAATCAATATCCAAACAAGGTAATATAACTAGTGCATGAATAGTAATACCCATAGACCAAGTAATACTTATAGTAATCAATACGCAAACCAACCCACAACACGTAGTGTGTAGACCAGGTACATCCCATAGTACCAAAATAGTCTTGTACTATGCAAACCAAGTTAAAACTAAATAAAAAATTATTATGCAGGCTATGTACTCTCTACAGTAGATACTATGCAGACAAAAACCATATAGTAATACCCATAGTATATAAAACTAAATGAAAAATTAATATGCAGGCTATGTACTCTCTACAGTAGATAGTATGCAGACAAAACCATATAGTAATACCCATAGTGTATCATTCACAAAAGAAGTAATGTCCTCTGTGCAGATCATGTAATACCAAGAGTTAACACCATGCAGCCAAAGTAGTCTCCACATCTTGTAATGTGCAGACAAGGTACATTCTACAGTATGTGCTTATTCCCATAGCCTTCAATATGCAGGCCAAGTAGTTACCAGAGTATGTGCTTGCATCTTACCATATGCAAACATGGTAGTTAATAATTGATTTTTATGCAGAAGTGATCATTACCAAGCACATATCATTCCCAAGGTAAATTGGCTAAAACCCACAGTACCAATATGCTGACAAAGTAGTAGCATCAATATGGTACAATCTCCTAATACTCATAGTAGAGTATCTGTAGATATGGTACTACTTTCAATAAACCATATGCAGACTAAGTGATATCCATACCCACCATAGTGTACATTATTTACATGTAGACAGAGTGATTCCTATGTATAGAGAGCAGGTAACCAAGTCCAAAATAATCAAGAAAAAATAAATCTGTGCAAACCTTTTTTAGATATTAGTGTCAAAGCAGACAAGGTAATATGCTTCCAAAGTAGGTGCTTGTACCTTACCATATGCAGACAAGATAGTAGTTTCCAGAGTATGTGCTTGTACCTTACCATATGCAGACAGGGTAAAACCAAAATGAAAAAGGAATATGTAGAACATGTAACTACAATAGACAATATGCAGACCAAATCCACCAAGAGTAAATAGGGTGAACAGAGGGTACGTAGGGTACACATGGTAATCACTTGCATATATATATATTGTTTGTAGCACCTTGCGTTAAACACACCATAATGCACATTATTTAAATGCAGGCAGAGTGACATTAATTTCCAATGTTTATAGAGCCAATAACCCACTCCAACACAATCAAGAAAAACATTATCATGTGCAAAAGTTCATTATACTAGGGTTAAAGCGTGCCAGAGGTACAAGGTAGGGTACAAGCCCCTACCTAAGTGCTTGTTGCCATGGCAAACTAGATGAGAAGAAGTTCCTCTTGGTGTCGTGAGTTATGTGGAGGCCCCTTTAAATAGGGCGAGATACTACAGAGGTGATGTTTACCAAGTATTATAGCACAAAATCCCTCGAGACCATGGCACCACAGTGCTATGATCAGGAGAGAATGCGCAAATTAGTGTAGTGCAAGAAAAATGCTTGTTTTGTGAGAGTGGGGAAGATGATGAAGAGGTAGTAAATGCTACGCGAGGTGGGGGAAAGGATGGGCCAGATGGCAGATCACTAAGCATTATGGTAACTACATGTTACTTAAGGTAGGATTCACACCTTTTTTAGCGCTTATGTGCTCAAGCACAAGCAGTTATGCACTAGCACTTATGCAAATGCATATGTGCTAATGCATCAATGTTTACAAGTGCATACGCTTATGCATATGTGCTTTATTATGCACTTGAGCTAGTGCATAAGCGCACTTATGCACTAGCACTTGTGTAAATGCATATGTGCTAGTGCATCAATGTTTACGAGTGCATATGCTTATGCACTAGAGCTTGTGCATAAGTATCAGCGCTTATGCATATATGTTTAGACATAGATTTGTATTTATGCTTATGCATGTTGTAGGATTTAGGATCTATACGTTTATGAGTAGTCTTGGGGTCCTTTAGGGACTTAAAGAGCCAAGAGAACATAAACATACTCTTCTCCTTCTCTCTATATGTATGCTTATGATTTTTACGTTTATGAGCCATCTCGGGGTCCTTTAGGGAACTAAAGAACCAAGAGCGCGTACACATACTCTTCTCCTTCTCTCTATATGTATGCCTTAGGATTTTTATGTTGCCTTTTGGGGGGTATCTATGGTGCTAACAATATTAAGAGTGTTGTGGAAAGACTTTTAGACATCTTGTCTCATCACATAGTGGTGGCACTATTGCACCCTTTGCTATTCCACAATTCTATATGCACTACAAGTGCTTATGTGGTACAAGAAGAGTGTTTCATCACACTTTGATTGTACCATATGCGTGCTTGTAGCATATATATTTCTACGTATTTCAATTTAGAATTGTGTTTTAATGCTATCATTTTAGTAATGTTTTAATTTTATTCCAATCATTTGGGACATGGTTCTCGCGGACCTATGGGGTTGCTGAGCTTGCTTTCATTTTTTTTGTTAAAGTGCTCCTAAAAAAGAGGTGCTGTCCAAATTTTAGCAGTAATTTTATGGCAAGGAATGACATTTGCACAACTTTATTTGAGTTTTTTTCTTTTGATGACAAGATCGATACCATGCAATCATAGGTAGTGACAAAACTAGAGAAACTAGGAAAAAGGAATGGGCTCCAAGGGGTGGGAACAAATTACCTTAGTTTCTTTCTCATCAATGGAGTGCACAATTGTGACCTTTTGATTTTGAGCATCAAGCTCAATACCCAAAGACTAATGCATTTACGTACAAGCTATGGCTACATAGGTAGTAAACAAGTTGGTTGAGTGGATATGCTTGTAGGATTGTAGACACACTGCTCGTTACTAGACAACTTTAGGCATCCAATGACTCATGCATAAGCGCTAAAGCTAGCGCTTATGTATGAATATCTGGATGCCTAAAGTTGTCAAGTAGCAAACAATGTTTTAATTATATTTCAAGATCATGGCTCTTCAGATGGTTAACAATGTTGTTGAGTGGATGTGCTCATAGGATTATAAAGATAATTATCTCCTTTCTCTTGGAGTAAGCTTGCTAGCTCCATCTATTCTCCTAATTTATGTAGATTTGACACTATCTCCTTATCACCACTAGAGTCCACAGTCTTTACCGATGTTCAAATATTGAAAAAGCAATGGACTACAAGTGAAAGGAGTGGAACAAACAATGAAGCAAAAGGAGTGGACCTAAAAGATTGTAGGCTCCAATGGTGAGCAAGAGATAACCTTACATATACAAAAATTAGGAGAATAGATGGAACCGGCAAGCTTATGTCTCTTGTGAATTTATGTACAAGCTTTAGGCATCCAGGTACTCATGCATAAGTGCTAAAGCTAGCGCTTATGTCTCTTACACATTTGCGTACAAGCTATGGCTATAGGTAGTCGCGACAAGGTGGTTGAGTGGATGTGCTCATAGGATTGTAGACACATCATATGTATGAGTCTCTGGAGGCCTAAAATTATTGAGTAACAAACAATGTTTTAACTATATTTAAAGCCTACGGCCACACAGGTGGTTGTTGACAAGTTGGTTGAGTGGATGTGCTTGTAGGATTGTAGAGGTAATTGTCTCCTTTCTCTTGGAGTAAGCTTGCCAACTCCATCTATTCTCCTAATTTTTGTAGATTTGACACTATCTTAGTCTCATTAATGGCGCCTACAGTCTTTACCTTCTAATTTAAAAAAAGCAATGGACTATAAGCAAAAGGAGGGAAACTTTCAAAGGAGCAAAATGAGTGGAGCTACAAGATTGTAGGCTCCATTGATGAGAAGAAGATAGTCAAATCTACAAAAATTAGGAGAATAGATGGAGCCGGCAAGCTTATGTCTCTTATGCATTTACGTACAAGCTTATGTCTCTTATGGTTTTTAAGCACTTCACATTTTCTTTGCACTAGATGGATTTGGCAAATCTTGAAAAGATAATAGCATGTGCATGTATGCAATGAAAGTACCAAATCATTTGAAAGCAAAGCATTTGTCATTAGCATATATGTGAGAAGTTGGCATATTTCCAATCCATCATTTACAAAATTTACGCTTCCAACCATATGGCCCTGCAAAATGAGCAACCTTTGCTCAACGGCATTACCTTGTCATCCCCAACAAAGGAGGAGAATATCATACAACGCTTTAAATATATTGGATCAGATAATGTAGGAAGAGAGAATGGAGGAAACGGTAGATGCATTTTATGGCAAGGATCAAGGTCACATGCAAGAGTTGTGGGCACATACTAAATTGGATGGAAAGGTGGTGCTTCCAAGAGTCCCATGGGATTTAATTAAGGTGAAGGAACACTGCATAAAGAAGACAATCTCCAAGTTTCAAACTCCTACCTACAAGATGCATGCATTGCTTGAAGGGGGAATTTACAAAGGATCATGATCTCAATGGACTCAAGTCTCATAATTGGCATAAGTTTTTGCATTTTGTACTACCCATAGTAATAAAGGATTGTCTCATTGAGGATGTAAGAGCTACTATCTACAAGTTTAGCTCTTTGGTGCACTGGAACTCTTCAAAAGAAATAAGGAAAGACACTATAGATGCAACACATTTAAACTCCATAGAGGCAGCATGCATGGTAGAGAAGTTTTTTTTCAACAAGTATATTAACAATCCACAAGCATCTACTAGTTCATGTGGTCGACACGGCTACAATTGTTGGGACTATCCATAGTAGATGGATGATCATTTTGGAGAGGTTTATGAAGACGCTAAAGGGTTTTGTCTGCCAAAGAGCTTGTCCACAGGGAAGTTTGGGAGGGTGGCTGGTGCAAGAGTCCCTTGTTCTTGTCATAGAGTTTTTAGGTTCCTTTGATCCTTAGATGCCTTGAATTTGGTCTCAAGATACTAATATACAAGTTATTGGTGAGGAACCTCAGGGCTAAGGCATCATGAAAAAAAAGGATAGCATCTTGCGAGAACAAGTCAACAAATTTTGTCTATTGAACTCTCAAGAAATGGAGAAATGGATAGAGAGATATGAAGATGCAAAAGGAGTTGAACAGCTAGAAATCAACCATATCCTGAGCACCTAAAAAAACTTCCAAACATTCCCTTGGGCAGATGCCTAGAATCTACAATTTCTAGTGCAAATTGAGATGGTTTGAACATAATGAAGGAGGAAGAGGAGCTAGCCAATGGCTATGACTGGAACGTAAGCATGTGTATTCTCTTCAATATAATTTTTCCTACTTTGCATTTGTTTACCTTACAAAGCACATTTGCACTGTTTGTGGTATCATAAATATGGGGCTTTTTGATTAGGTCACATGGATGTCATTTTTTAGTGGAGAAAATAGACCATAGAAGAGCTACCTTTGATTGCAAAGTGAGAGCTAATTTTGTTCAAGAGAATCGAGCAAGTACAAGTGATAAAAACACAAAAATTGGATTGCTTTGGGACAATCCAAGGCATTTTAAATATTAGTTTTAGAAGATTTGATTTGTTTATCTTTGATGTGAAGTGGTTCAAGATAGTCACAAATGGCCAAAATGCAAGTGTCTCAAGGGACAAGATCGATCTCATCCTAGTCAACTCCACTAAGATATGGACAAATCACAAAGAGACACTTTTGTTTGCCCAAAGCATTGTGAGCATGTGGTCTTCAAAGCTAATCCAAAAGATCCACGTTGGCTATTTGTGGTTCAAGTAGCTCCATGTAATAAGCAAGTATGTGAAGGACTAGATGTAGAGTAGCAGCATGATGAAGCGCATGGAGCTTGTGAGCAACCACAACAAGGTCTTATGTACAAGGAGAAACATGATGAAGCAAATGAATCTTATGAGCAACAGTCTATTGAGGGGTTGTTACATGAAGAGATAGAAGCCATTGAGCAACTGTAGGACAAGGAAGAAGTGCTTCTACAAAATGATGAGGCTATCACTATCCCTTTGACACAATTTGATGACAAGGATGCAGATATGCACATCAAACTAGATGTTTTTGGGGCTATGGATCTCATAGAGAATGATTGAATAGAAAGCAATTTCTAGCATTCATGTATGTAAATCTTGTAAACATTCATGTAGTGTATTTATGCACAATCTTGTGGTGTGTGTGTGTGTGAGAGAACTAATTTATGTTAATTTGTTTAAGTGTATTAACTTGTTTCACAATTTTTATATCTCACTTTTGCTTATTTTGTGTGGATCTATTTCACAACTATGTTGGATGATTTCTCATTTCCTTCCACACCCCATGGAATGTCTGCTGACATCTTCATGGGAATCATTGCAAATATGAGCCCAGGGTAGAGACACATGTGCGAGACGTAGTGGGACTTGAGACGTGGCACTTTAATCCAGCCATCTATTGCCACAACTACACAGCCTTTTGCAAAACCATCTAACCCCCCATCTACCCCTACGTCTGTCCCTTGGTCAGCTCCCTTGTCTGCCCCCCCATTTGTCGCCCCGTCTTCCACTCCTAGTCCTTATAGCACTTGATCTAGCACTAGACGTTTTACACAAGGTATCTCTTCAAGGAGGGGTTGTTGCATCTACGCCTCTGCACATAGTTTTTCTTTGCTCTTGTCTATTGACAATTTACCATGGGTTCACCTCCCACACCATGGGGTAAACATGAGCATGACAAATCCAAGGTGTATAGATGCTAGAATGGGGTACCAGTCATGGATGCTGCAAGAAAAGCTATGAAGACGCACATCCAAGGATTGTGCAAGATCCATTTTGCACATTCAAGTGTTATGATGCCATGGGAACAACTTGATCAAGAAAAGAAAAAATACATCAATGAAGCAATCTACAATGAGTTTTGACTTGTGGAGGGACATTTGATTATGCCCCCTAGTTGGATATAGCATTAGGCCATCATTGTGATGTCACATTGTAGGTCCGAGTGCAAGGATGCTTACAAATATAGAAATCCCAAGGCTCCCTGACTAGATGCAGAGGAGTGGTAGGCAATAGGGCGTGAGTTTGTAGACATGCCAAAACAGTATGTCAAACAAAAGGAAGCTATGAGGATTCATCTCTAGCAAGGAGGATCATTGCACCTTGGGAGCGACAATTATGACAGCCTGTACGCCCAATTTCTAAGTATAATCTTTTTTATGTTAATGTAGTTGAATGTTTTGAGAGAAAAAATAGCTTACAATATTTATTTGGTAATTATTCAAGAATGCGTCATCAAGCGGAGGTTGCTTGTTTTTGCAGGGCCATATGATTGGAAGCGTAAATTTTGTAAATGCTCGATTAGAAATATGCCTAATTCACGTATATGCTCATTACAAATCCTTTGCTTTCAAATGATTTGGTACTTGCATTGCATACACGCACATGCTATTTTCTCTTCAAGATTTGCTAGCTCCATCTAATGCAAAACAAACGTGAAGCGCTTAAAAACCATAAGAGACCATAAGCTTGTACGTAAATGCATAAGAGACATAAGCATGAGTCTCTGGATGCCTTAAGATCCACTCCTTTTTCCTACTTTCTCACCAATGGAACGCAAATTTTCATCTTACAATTTTGAACATCAAGCTCAATACCAGACTTAAGCACTCCTTTTTCTTGTAGTCCTTTTGCTTGTAGTCCGTTGCTTATAGTCCGTTGCTTTTTCCTAGTCTTGTATAGGGCTCGATGTTCAAAATCAGAAGGTAAAACTTTTGCGCTCCTTTGATGAGTATTTGGATGCCTAAAGCTGTGCAAATGTCATTTCTCTCCATAAAATTATTGCCAAAAATTGGACAACACCTCCTCTGTTCTAGGAGCAATTTACCAAAAAAAACAAAAGCGACAACCCGTAGGTCCGCGAGAACCATGTCCCAAATAATTGAACTAAATTTAAATATACTTAAACAAAGACAAGCAGCAGCCCATAGGTCCGCGGGAACCATGTCCCACCAAATAATTGCATCAAATTTAAATAAACTTGAAATGAAGACAAGCGGCCACCTGTAGGTTTGTGGAAACCATGTCTCGTCAGAACATGCTGAAGAAAGAAAAATAATATGTGTATGCGCTCTTAGTTCTTTAACTCCCTAGAGGATCCCGAGATGGATCATAAACATAGAAGTCCTAAAGCACACATATAGAGAGAAGGAGAAGAGTATGTTTATGTGCTCTTGGCTCTTTAAGTCCCTAAAGGATCCCAAAATGACTCATAAATGTAAAAATCCTAAAGCACACATACAAAGAGAAGGAGAAGAGTATGTTTATGCGCTCTTGGCTCTTTAAGTCCCTAAAGGACCCCGAGATGGATCATAAATGTAGAAATCCTAAAGCACACATACATAAGCGCTAGTGCATATGCTCTTATGGTTATGCTCTTCCTCTACTTTATACTTAAACACATATGCATAAGCATATGTGCTTATAAATGTTTATGCATTAGCGCATACGCATTTGCATAAGTGCTAGTGCATAAGCGCTTATGTCTATGCACTAGTTGTAGTGCATAAATGCATATGAATAAGCATATGTGCATCATTAGGGCCAAAAACGGCTAAAAAAAGGTCCTTTACTAATCTTTTGATTAAGAAATCGGCCAATAAGGAGATGCCATGTGCACACAGATATGACATTCATGTTTTCTCTACTTTAGAGACATCAAACTTTTTTGAACCTAAAACGGCTAGTTTTTCTCTAATTTAGCCGAAGTACACAAACAACAAGGTTAGACCTGTCAGAAAATACTAGCATTAAAAATATTTTTTTTATCAAGTCATAATTACTCTGACTACATTTATTGCTCACTGTCGGCGCCTCCCATCTGAATATTTGAAAAAGCTATATTTTGTTTTTTTTTATAAAATCCTCTTTACCTCTTTCTCTTCTTTATTGTGCTCTTAATGTTCTTATTGCTCAAAGGTCCTACCATTTTAATAACTATGGCTTTATTGAGAGATGCCCTTTCGGCTCCTTGAATGAATTAGTTCTAGTAGAGGTTCTTTAGAAAATAATAGCGAATGTATCCCCAAGAGATTATCTTACTATCACACCTGAGGAAAAAGTCATGCTTTAAAAGAGTGGCATTGAGATATTTAATTTTGTGGGAATTATTACCATGGTTTTTTAAGGTGCTAGTAACAAATCATTAGGGCTTTATTTTTTTACATAACATGTAGTATTATCTAAAGTTAGAGTTTATTTTTAAAGATGCGACCCGACTCTAAAGGATCTCAATATAGTTTGGTAAGTTCAAAGGATGTGAAATACTTTTATTGACCAAATAACATGCTATTCAAATAAATATAAGATTTTGACATTACCAACAGCTCCAAAATGCCCAAAAACTCCTAAAATGATTCTCCAAACACTCAATTCTGAGTCTGAATGACCCCAAAAGTGCAAAATTTTGACTATTTTTGAGACCTGACAAAACGGCGTGAATGGGAGGCTACTTGAAAGCCCCCCATTTGTGATGTTTTGTCAGTCTCCATTTGCATTTTTGGGGTCATCGAGACTCGAAATTGAGTGTTTAGAGAGACGTTTTAGGGGTTTTGGGGCATTCCGGAGCTGTTGGTGATGTCAAAATCATACATTTTTATCAATACTTTGCTATTTTGTCAAAGGCCTAGCAATTTGAATTTGAATTCAATGTTTGGAGAGTTATTTTGGGGAAATGCAATTTCCACAAAGGAGAAATGTTAAAGGGATGTGAGTGGTTTCTTCATAAGAGCGAGAAAAATGTTATATACACTTTTATTACAGTTGTACTATTAAACCATTGCAAGGTTGGTTTGCACAAAGAATATAATAACTTTGAGAATAAGGAGTTTCTTAGTCTTGGCACATAAACCTCATTGAAATACCCAATGAATACCGTATGAATTATCACCTTTGAGTAGAAACGTACAAGAAAGAACGTTGGAAGAGGAGATGTATGATTTTAAAATATTACCGTTGATGTGACATATGTGTCAGAGAATTTTAAACTTTTGAGAAGATTTTAACACAAACTTTTAAAAAAAATCACTTTTGAGATTTTTGGCATTTTTTGCGGAGGTAAGTTTTTAATGCTTATAATAATAGTGCTTTTAGTCTCGCCTGCTATATTTAGAGACGTTAGAAATTTGAAATCTCTGCAACTTAATCACTTTATAAAAGGGCCCAAAAGATGTCATTTTTGGCCCTAATGTCTTCCCTAATGCAATAGCTGACATTATGTCTTTGAAATCTGGATCTATAGCATACTCATCAATCATACTCGATAGATCATTATGATTAGCAATTGATACATCATTCACTTTAGGCCTACATGAAAGAGCATCGGCCACTTTATTGTTCTTAATAGCTATGTGAGCAATATGAAAATTAAATTGTGAAACAAAGTTTGCCCACCTCGTTTGCTTGTCACTCAATCTAGTTTGCGTCATAAAGTACTTAATACTTTGATGATCTGTACGCAAATTACATGGTGTGCCTAGGAGATAGTGCTTCCAAGTATCTAAAGCATACAAGGTAGCTATCAAATAGATGTTCTATCGTGGGAATAGGAAAAATCTATTCTTTATGGTTAT
>JAWWVC010000065.1:0-13764 GCA_033807815.1 Rumohra adiantiformis | reverse complement strand
GAGAGAGAGAGAGAGAGAGAGAGAGAGAGAGAGAGAGAGAGAGAGAGAGAGAGAGAGAGAGAGAGAGAGAGAGGGAGGAGAGAGAGAGGAATGGCAAAGAGCAAGCTTGTCATTTGTGGAGGCCAGGGCAATCTGTGGGAGGACGTTGGTGCAGGCATAGCTAGACCCTAAACCTAGAGGAGTGAGCAAGCTTTTGTGGGCACAGTAGTGTAGTGAGGGGTGTGTGCATGGCGCTTAGGAGTCTCATCTCTATTAGGGTTGGGGCTTGTGTTTCTGACAATTTGGTTAGGTCTTACTCTCTAGCTCTTCTTTACATGGTCCTACAAGAGGGCTTTGACAGTTACGGTTTTGTGAGCTAGCTACCTTTGGTGGGTAGCCCTGTGTGTGGTTGTACTACTCTATGCGCAGGCAATCATATGGTTTTTGGAGGCCCAAGAGCGCCGACAATGGGGTTGCATTCTTCCCAATTGCAAGAGGGTGACGTTGTTGGCTCGCTCGTCCGTGCAACAAAGACAAGGCTCGCAATACGCGTACCAAAGCGCCCAGTACGTATACTGAGTCCGTTAAGGTGATTGAGTGTTTGCTTGGCTAAGCTGGTAGCTGACGTGGCTTCTTTAGGTGCAGTGCCTTGGTTTTCAAAAGGTTGGTGACTTGCTTTTTTTGGCCCAATACGCGTATTGGCAAACCAATACGCATAGTACTGACCTTCGAGTGGTTTTGTCCAGCCCTTAGTCTTGGGTGATTCCCACGGGGTGCCCTCATTTTTTTACTCAAAGGAGCTTGGGCACCGGTCTCGCCTTCTCTCTTTGAGAGGCCTACTTAAGCCTAGTTGGTGCTTTGTTCATTACAAGGTGTTGCTGGGATAGGTCCCCATGGTGGGTCTTTAAGGTTCTCTCTCATTTCAAGAAGGTCTCCATGTACCAGCAGCGAGAGGTTAGGGGCGCGTGCACTGGAACTTACTCCTAGAGAGGCTAGTGCTTTTCCAAGTTCAAGTGGGGCACACTTAGACATTGAAGGGCTAACAATCCCTCTACACAAGACCAAAACAATGCTTAGCATGTCAAAGGAGGCCTAAGCCAAATACTATTCAAGATGGATGTAAATCTCATTGATGAGCATGTGGCATTGTTGCCCATGGAGGAGGACAACAAAGAAATTTTGGAAGGCATGGATAGTGGGGAAAATCAAACCTAGGAATCAACTAAGGTGGCCTCTGATCAAGAAAGTTCTAAAAGATGTAAAACAACTATGCAAAACATGGAAGAAGTAATGGGTGCCGCCAATAACAATCATGTCTCTACAGAAGAGGAGGATTTGGCAAAACTATTTAACAACGCTGCGGCTATCCTTGATAGCTACATCTTTGAGAATCATGCTAAAACCCCAAAAGCACAAGAAATGGAAGACTTTGTGGAGGTCACACTGGATCCAAAGATGTTAATAGGGAACATTGGCAAGTTTTATTCCAAAACAACTATCTTCTTCTTTACAGGACGGGTCCCGACGGCTCATAGGGCAAGGGATTGAATTAACTTTCTCCTTAAATCGGAGCTTGTTGATATAGTGTTTGGCATCTCAAAAGGTTTCTTTGAAGTTCTTTTCAAAGCAGAAGAAGCTCGGGACCAAATTCTACACATAATCCCACATTTTTAGGATAGACAACTTGTACATGTTGTCCCTCTCTCACGAAATTTCAAGATTTGCTTAGGCAAGCCTGCCCTATATGGGTTGAGGACATAAATTTCCCAGCTTCTCTTTGGGACTCTCTCTCTTCTCTCATGGGATAGCTAGGAGACATTTTGGTAGCTCCAAGATGGAACTCACAGAACAAAAATAGGCTATGCATGCTAGGGGACACCGATAAAGCTAGACCCAAGCAACTTAAACTTAAAGTGGAAGTTTGATACTTTGTGCTTTGAGGTCACTGTTTCAATTGCGGAGAGTTGGGCCACTTTCTGTCGGAATGCCCCAAAAACAAAGTGCAAACACAAGAAAAAACAGGTATAAACTTAGATCCCTCAACCCAAAAGTACCAAGACCTGCGTGACTCTCAAGCTAATGATCTAGGGCTGTCCAGCTCTAAAGCAACACTTAAGACAAGACGACGGACATTGTGAAATGGGTTCAGGACTAAGAAAATCATGAGGACATGGATAAATGGAAACAAAAAATGGTAGAGCAGGTAGGATCAAGGTGGGTTGATGTAGTAAGGAAGGGAAACAAAGTAGGTTCACATACGCAAGGGGTAAATTGAAAAAACTTGGACTTCAAGAATGGAGGAAGAACTCTCGCCCCCCCAATGGGCTCGAGGTGTGGCAGCTTCACACAAACCATTGCAATTACAGTTCAATCAAAAAGGGGTTCTTCAACAACCACAATTCCCAAACCCCTCAAGTCCCACCCAAAGGCCCAGATCTATCAAGCTTGTCACCGCTTTTTGAAGGGATGCCTGCAAAAGGGCAAAGACAGAATCAGTTTTTTGCTTCAAAAAACTTGGGACCAAATGGACTTAGAAGGCATTGAAGACCCCTTTCAATATTTTCAAGAAAAGGAGTTGGAGTCAAGCACAACAAATAAATCCTAAATCCTTCAAATGAAGATTGTCTAATGGAATGTGAAAGGTATATGCTCTAAGAAAAAAAAAATTGCTTATGTACAATAATTTTCAAGGAGCAATGGGATATTTTTTGCGCAGTAGAACATAAACTACATTGTTTTGGGGGCCAGAATTTAATCTCAAATGGCTTTAATACTTATTATAGTGGTCATAAAGCAACACAATCAGGGGTAATGATTGCCATCCGATCTTATTTCAACCCTTCTCTGGTGGTAGGTTCATAGTCATAGAAATATAGCTTTTTGAGGAGCCTTATTGGATCATAGGAATCTATGCACCCAATAATGTCTAACTTTGTAAAAAGCTATGGAAAGATCTCTCTTGTCTAAGAAATGCAAGGCCAGAGTTTGTGATGGGAGATTTCAATATGTGCAAGCAGTTCGCACACGCAACAACACCCCATTCCATAATGGACGGACCCAACAGAGTCATTTGGGGCCAATTTGCTGCTATGGTCCTACAACAAGACTTATGGGAATGATGGCTGGAACCAGACAAAAGAGGTTTCTCTTACTTCTCCCAATAATTTGAAGGCACTAAGGCTAGGTTAGATCAAATATACATTTGCCAGCATGACTTATTTCTTCCCAAAATACTGTCTATTAAGGTCGGCTATTAATTCACTCTCTCATATCATTTCCAAGTAATTTTTGAAATGCTTGAGCAACCAACAAATGCCTACAAAAAATTGCTTCTAAAACTCTCGTTGAAGGTCAATCAATCTTTTCTTACTCATAGAAACTTTAAGGAGTTGGTTGAGCAGATAGTAGAAAACTTGGTTCAAAGAGTTATTCACACAAGGGCCCCATCTTGGACGTAATTCATCAAGAATCTGCAAACTCTGGGAAAGTTCTACGGTCAAAATCAAGCCTCTCTCTCACAAAAAAGGTACATATATCTTGAAAGTCTGCTTTTTCATCTGCAACAAGCTTCCTTGAAGAACTAGGATTTACCATCGATTGGATCAAAGCTCAAATCATGGAGCTAGATGACAAAAAATATGCAAAATATAGACTACTGGCCAAGAAGCAGGAATTGACGGATCACTCATGTCAAACACATGTTTTCTTCTCATATCTGCAGCAAAAACATGCTAGAGAGAATCTAGTGCAAATCATGGCTGAACAAGATTTGCTCATAGAAGAACCAAGTCAAGTCATCGATCATTGCATGGAGCACTTCAGTAAGCTCCTTGGTTTTGAAGAAGACAAATAACCTCTTAGTAGCAAAGCAAGGCAGGCTCTGATACATTTAACAAAAGATCAAATTGCCCCCCAAGAAGCTGGATGCCAATATTCTACAAGATGAAGTAGCCAGTGTATTACAAAATCTCAAATGCTTTAAAAGCCCAGGATGGGATGGTATTCCAAATGAGATCATTAGGGAGTTTGCAAAACCTTTAATTCCTACAATAACATGTATTTATCAAAATATATGGGCCACTAGGGATATGCCAACCGAATGGAAATCAAGGGTTTTAAAGCTCATACCAAAAATTGCTTTGCCAAGCAAATTGGATCATTGGAGACCCATGTCCTTGATGGGGACCACAAAAATCCTAGCTACAACGCTTCAAAAAACGCTACAGAAAATTGTCCACCGTTGACAATATGAGTTTATTAAAGGGAGGAATGTCTTGCACAATATTCTAAACGTACAAATTGGGGTGGATTATGCACAAACATCTAAGCAAGAGATTGTGTTATCGCAACTTGACATGGAAAAGGCTTTGGACCATGTCAGCTGGGATTTTACTCAAGATCTCATGGTAGGGACGGACTTTGGAACCCGCGTGTCCTCTTTAATTTAAACTATTTTGGTTAATGCCTCAGCTTGCATTATGATCAACGGCAGGGCCACAAAGGAGTTTGCTTAAAAGAGATCACTAAGACAAGGATGCCTTCTAGGCCCTCTGCTTTTTGCTAATATAATGCATTCAATTCTTAGCAAATTTGATCATCTTGCAAATTCAGGGAAAATTTGCGGCCTTCAACTCCCCAATGGATCTCAATTCACTGGGCAAGCATTGGCTTATGATTTTTTCATGTTTATCAAAGCCTCAAAACAAAATCTTGACAAAATTTTGCAAACATGGGAAGACTTTGGTATTGCCTCAAGGCTTCACCTGAATATTTGCAAATCAAAGCTTATCAGCTGTACAAAGAAAGATCTGACCAAACTAGGGTGGCAATTTTTTGTGACCTAGGATATCCATGCAAGGTCCATGTGGATGCATCCACCCTTTTACAATGGAAAACAAGTCAAATCAGTGACAAATTTGCTTACTGGAAATCTCAAGGGTGGGCGCTGCATACACGGATTAAAGTTGCCCAGTCCATTATGCAAAGTATGATTTCTTTTTTTCTCCCACTTCTTCCTTGGACAAACAAATCAATCACAAAACTATAGCAACCAATACGCTTCATGTTGTGGAAAAAAGTAGACAACGCTGTAGAATAGTCTTGGGTATCTTGGAAGCTAATAACAAAACCTGAGAGAAAGGGGGGAGCAACCCTTTTAGATCTTCAATCTCACATGATAGCCCTTGTTGAAAGATATGTGTGCCTTGGGCATTTATGGCTAGATCACTTATCGAAGAAGAAGGGCTATTTCATGGCAAAACAAGGATCTCTGCTTCATGGTGCCATGTGATTAATTCAATTCACAAAAGTAAGATGAAGTCCTCTTGTATCATTAAGCAGCTAATCATTTCATGGCAAGAAGTTTTGGGCCTGATAAAATGGAGGCTTGCAGAGGAAGATGTCCCACAAAATTCTCTCCCTAGCTGAAATCTTGGGACATTCAAGAATGTTTAAAAAGGTGAGCGTAGAAGAACCAAGATCAAAATTCAATCGCATAACAAGAAAAGGGTTAGCCAGAATTGAAGATGCACTGTTACCCAATAGGAAGCTCATGTCCTTCCACAAGGTCAGATAGCATTTCAAAGTCCCATGAGGCTACAAGAATCTATCGGAAAAGCTCTCCCAAATTCTAGTATTAAAAGGAATCATTCTTCATGGAAGCCGAGAAGAGCCATGGAATGATTGGAGCTTTAATAAAGTTGCTGATTTATGTTCCCAAATAGCAAATCAAATATATCGCAAAATGTCTCAAAGGTTCAAAGGTCTTGAAAAGAAGGCAAATAAAGTTTGGATGATAAAAAAGGGGAGAAGTGGTGGACCAAGATTTTGCTTACAGGATGGCTCTCCCCAATCCCTTTTAGGGGGAACATATTCTTATGGAGGCTCATGGTGGGAGGCCTACCACTAGGCACATTACTGCAAAAAAAACATACTGCAGTTGATAGTTATTCTTTGTGGAATTGCAGGGATAGTAGGCCAAGTAGGGAAAATCAAGGGGGTTGTTCTTTGGCGTATTTCTCTCCTTATAGAGGCTAAGATAGTTACTAAGGCCAAAGGCAAAATATGGCTGAGCATAGTTAGATCTGAACCTATTCCAATCAAAACCTCTTGATAAGCATATTTAAGACAAGTATGTAGCTTTTCTCTGATATAATTTTTTGATGTAATATAATGACATCTTTTACAAAAAAAAAGAAAAGAGAGAGAGAGAGAGAGAGAGAGAGAGAGAGAGAGAGAGAGAGAGAGAGAGAGAGAGAGAGAGAGAGAGAGAGAGATGTCAAATGTGGAATTTTGCATTTTTGTGAGGGGACAAAATTGCCATTAGCCCACCCAACTCTTTATCTCTCTTCCAGTCCGCTATGGGATGGAGGTTGTAAGAGTTCGTGTTTAAGAGTTGGTAGGACACAATAGTGTGGTCAAAAAGTGACCAATGCAATAATAGACGGGGTTGGTTGCATAGCGGTTGGTATGAGCGAGTGGGACCCCAAAAGGCGGGTCATGCAAGATCTATATGCAAAGTGAGTGTAGATTGGTGTGTGTATGTAAGTGCATACAAAGATGATTGTCTACAATAAATTGTATCATCCGCATAGAAGTTGGGGACGCTATGACTTATGTTAGTAAAGGTGCTTTTGCTCTGACCATCAAAGGGATTGGGAGAACTCAAGGGAGAAAGAGGTGGGGACAATGGTGGGGGAGAAATTGTGTGCCTAATGTTGGAGAAGCAAATCCATGGCCATAGCTTGAAAAGTCATAGCTATAGCTATTTTCTAAAGGCCCCAGCAGCGAAAAGCTTAGTTTAGAAAAGTTACCTTCTTGAAGCTTGCTATTGCACCTTCCACAATGTGAATGCGAAGTTGTGCACAAAGGGTTGTAGCTCTATCAACCACGGGGAATACTCTGTAGCACTTGCATTAGGTACATTCAATTGCTCCACCATAGCTTTTACATGCCAAATAACTTTGTGCCATTGCTTAACACAGAGGAGACCTTGCATTCAATGAGTCCAAATGCATAGAGTTTGGACTTATCTCATGATTTGGATGTGACGTGAATGCATTTGAAAATGCCAAATTTGAGCTTTGTGGGGGCATTACACTGTGTGTCGGCTGAAGCAAACTCCTTAATGTAATTGTTTTGGGCAGCGGCGCTCGGCACACATCATCAGTGGTCAAGAACTTTGAAGCTACACCAACTCAGCACAAGACAGCCAGAGAAGAAGGAATTTCTAAAGAGAATTTGTTTAGAGAAAAGAGGCCCTCAAAGAGCCTATGGGAAACCCATCTGTATTCTTTGTATATGTATGTGTATTCAAGGGCATGCTTGGCAGTACACTCAATTGCTTTGGTGAGAATGAGCAAAGAAACATACCCTTCTTTTGCAATTCTTTCCATCTTGGCAAACTTAGGTTTTGTACCTTGTAGGGTGTAGCGAGCGCTCGAACACACCATGTGCAAACTCACACGCGTCTCCCCTACGATGGCAGCTACCTTTGTGGGAATCAGAGCATCATGCCCCCAAAGAATGTATTCTACTTGGGTGCCTTCTTTGTGCCTACTTGCTTGGGTGAGCAAATGGGCACTCAGTTTAATCATGGCTCCTCCCCCTCATGCATCATACATGTGGAAATCATCACAAGAGAAGTGGACGATTTTACAAGAGAGGCATTGCAAAAATGGCTATCAATGTTATCGTAGTTGGAGGGAAGAAAATTGAAGCTAGGGTATTTTTTGAGGGTTAATGCAATGACATCCACAAGAGAGGGGGGAGAAGGGTGATTGTTGATATTGAAGAGGGCAAAATTGGGGTCATGCAAGAGGGCAGACGTGGCAAGAGAGAGAGAGAGAGAGAGAGAGAGAGAGAGAGAGAGAGAGAGAGAGAGAGAGAGAGAGAGCGAGAGAGAGAGAGAGAGAGAGAGAGAGAGAGAGAGAGAGAGAGAGAGAGAGAGAGAGAGAGAGAGAGAGAGAGAGAGACCATGGAAGCTTGAGGGGAGTGTTCTACAAGGAGCAAGAAAATGAAGAGCAAAAGGGGCCAAGGTGGGATTTTGGATGAGTGTAAAATTGACTTTAAATCGTACATGCAAAAGGAAAGCACACATGGTAAGAGCAAGTGGGAGCCCCAAAGGGCGGGTCATGCAACCTCTATATGCAAAGTGAATGTAGAGTGGTTTGTCTATGTAAGTGCATACAAAGATGTATGTCTATATGTGTTCATGCATGCAAACATTCAATATGAGCACATGCACATATGGCCCACCCATTTGTACAACAAAGCTGAAGAACTATGATTAGGTTAATGATGCATTTTCACAAGATTGATCATGGTAAATAGTATTATTGTTAGCTATGGATACTTTATGACAAAATTTGCGTGCTATTTTTGGTCTATGGTTTATGGTAGTGCTATCTATATGTTGTGTATTTCATGTAGCTTGGCATTTTATAAAAACATGAATTTATAGATCAGAGCAACCTAATCGTGCAGCCGCTTCGTTACATAGACGCTTTGGTAGATGCCTCGACACGATTGACCTACTCGACCTTAAATGCATATAGATTTTGGTTGAAGATGCGTTGTATGGCCATTTTTTATGATTGTTTGGGGATTTTTAGGGTATGTCATGCAAATACATTGGATGGTTGGCATTTTGGTGTCTCTGGACCTGTTTCGTCCAGTTCAGGCCCTTTTTGTCGTTTTGGAGCGTTTTTTGGCATTTTTGCTATATTTTTCTGTTGGAAACTCAGAATTGAGCTCTGGAAAGTGTTGCAGTGATCCAAATGAGATGCAAGATAGGAATATGGCCTCTATCTACTCCACACTCCATTGTTTGCAAAAAATGAGGTGAGGTTTGGTGTACAGAGAGCCAAGGCCTTGTGCTACCTTGTCCTAAGGTCAGAAATGTGTTTACACATCTGAGCTGGTCACCAGATCACTCCATCGTTTACAGTTTGCAAACAATGGAGTATCCAAATAGCAAACTTGGCAGTATTTTGCTGCTAAGAGAGTCTACTATAGTGCAGGCACTACAAACACCAAATTTTGCAGTTGTTCTCGGCTGGTTTTTGATGACCAAATATTCCCAAAACTTTTTGTGACATCTGAAGCACGCAGACACACACAGTCGTACTTGCGCAATGGCTAGGCTTTTGCTCAATGCAATGTCAAGTGGTGGGTGTTTGATTACTTATCCGTCTTACAAGGGCGATACTTGAGATCCCTAAATTGCCAACGTACACTCTCGCAAGAGCTAGTCGCGTACCAAAATAACCATGTAAACTCAAAACAATAAGCAATAAAATGAAATGAAATGTGCACTCCTTCTTGTGGCTATACCATAAAACATACAAGCGTTAAAGCAATGGTTAGCATCCACAATCCCTAACAATCCTACGCTAAAGATATGAGGATAATGCCATATGCCAAATGTTACAATGCCTAAGATTAATGAGCAATGCAAAGTGACCCAAAATCACTCAAAAAATAGAAATTTGAAAGTGCAAAAAATGACAATTTTATGCCTAATGCAATGTTAAAAACGGCGGGAGACACATGGGAGATGCTCAATCGTGAAGTGTGAGAGGTTATAGGAGTTCCTCCAACTCTTGAACAAAAATAAAAATACAAAAAAGAAATGGATATGGGATCCAACACCCAACCCGTTACCTAAGGTCAATGGATTTTGCAACCCAAAGAGCTAGTCTATGATACCAAATGTCAAAATGCCCGTAATTCTCTGGCCTAGGCCATCACTCCCGGGCAATGGTGCCATTGAAGGTCACTAATCTTGTGCGAGGTCACTAATCTAGTGGCTTTTACCCACAAATCTTCAAGCTAATGCAAGAAGGAATGTTGACAAGGAAGCTAGACCCCCGACTAGCTCATGAAGGGTACCTCACAAATGAATGTGAAGGAATTGGGACCTTGATGTGATGTATACTGGGTAGGCATTGGTCTATCTAACTAAGCAACTACGTAATTGTGGTTCAACCTTCTACTGAAACGGATAAGCTATGGCGAGAGCTTACCGTTCGCACTCCTAATCTACTACTCTCAAGCATTGCAATGAGCTACACTATCTAGCATTGGGCACACACACACACACACACCAAGCCAAGAACACCATTACCTTTACTTAGCTAATGAGGCCTATTAGCCACTAACCCTAATCAATGCATTCACTAGTTCAATGGCATTGCTAGAATATCACTTCCTACTCCCCATTCGAGCTTCCCAAGCTATGAATGTAGCATGTCAATACCCCTTAAAATAATGTAGCGTCGATTGCAAGGAAAGAAATGCTAAAACATAAAGCTAATTACTATGTAAGCAAGAAACATTCCTACTTAGTCCGACATAAGCAAGCATCCTTATCATTACTCAATGCAAGAGAGAGATAGAAGAGAAGAGAAGCCATTCACATTAGTAAACATCAATGAAGTTTACAAAGCTTTCCATGAAATCTTGAGCTTAGAGGAGAGAGAGGCTACTCTTTGAGATCACTTTAGTGAAAAATGACCAAAGAGCCGTAATTTCTTAGAGATGACCCCTTTTATAGCCAAACCCCTAGGTTTAGCTATGTTCACATTGTGGGTGGCCACTCTAGGAAATTAGATTAAATCTTATTATTGAGATGCGCCGTCAATTGCAACTCTTGATTCCTGAGTATAGCTACTTCTTATTTCCTCTCTATATACAATGCCCGTAGGCGGCTTCCCATTACGGGTTTATAAAAAAGTTAAAAATAATCCCGTAAATTATTTCCCGCAGAAACCCGCAAAATGGCACCGTGTGCACTTTGTCTTCACACAGCCTTTCTTGCTGTTGTCCTTATCTTCATGGATCTATTTCTTGCCAAAACATCTCTCACTTCCAATCCGCTATGGGATTTAAGAGCCACTAAACAAGGCTATAAGAGATTGTGTTTAAGAGTTGGCAAGACACAATAGTGTGGTCAAAGATTGACCAATGAAAACAATAGATGGGGTTGGATGCATAGCGGTTGGTATGAGCAAGTGGAACCCTAAAAGGCGGGTCATGCAAGCTCTATATGCAAAGTGAGTGTAGACTCGTGCGTGTATGTAAATGCATACAAAGATGTATGTCTACAATAAACTGTATCATCCACATAGAAGTTGAGGATGCTATGACTTGAGTTAGTAAAGGTGCTTTTGCTCTAACCACTAGAGGGATTTGCAGAACTCAAGGGAGAAAGAGGTGGGGACAATGGTGGGAGAGAAATTGTGTGCCCAACCAATGTCAATGTTGGCAAAGCAAATCCATGGCCATAGCTTGAAAAGTCATAGCTATAGCTATTTTCCAAAGAACCCAGCAACAACATGCTTAGTTCAGAAAACTTACCTTCCTGAAGCTTGCTATTGCAGCTTCCACAATGTGAATGCGAAGTTGTGAACGCAGGGTTGTAGCTCCATCAAACATTGGGGAATACTCTATAGCTCTTGCATTGGGTACATTCAAGCTCAAGTTTGCCCCACCATAGCTTTTACATGCCAAATAACTTTGAGCCAGCCACGGCTCAACGCAGAGGAGACCCAACATATATAATAAATCCAAATGCATAAAGATTGGACTCATCTCATGATTTGGATGTGATGTGAATGCATTTGAAAAAGCCAAATCTGAGCTTGGTGAGGGCATTACACTGTTGGTTGAAGCAAACTCCTTTATGCAATTGGTCTAGGCGGAGGTGTTTGGCATGCACACAGCACCGATGGTCAAATTTTTTGATATTGCACCATTTGAGCCCATGACAGCCAGAGAAGAAGAAACTTCTAAAGAGAAATTGTTTAGAGAAAAGAGCCCCCTTGGTGAGCTTGCGGGAAACCCGTCTGCATTCTTTGTATCTGTATGTGTAGTCAAGGGCAAGCTTGGTAGTATACACAGCTGCTCCAGTGAATGAGCAAAGAAACATGCCCTTCTTTTGCAATTCTTCTCATCCTTGCAAACTTGGGCTTTGTACCTTCTTGCAGGGTGTAGCTAGCGCTCCAACATGCCATGTGCAAACTCACATGTGTCTCCCCTACGGCGGCACCTACCTTTGCGGAAATAAGCATCGTGCCCCCAAAAAATGTATTCTCCTCAGGTCCCTTCTTTGTGCTTTTTCACCCGAGTGAGCAAATGGGCACTTAGTCCAATCATGGTTCCTCCCCCTCATGCATTGGCGCACCTTAAATTCATACGTGTGGAAATCATCATAGGAGAAGTGGGCGGTTTTACAGGAGAGGCTTTGCAAAAATGGCTATTGATGTTGTCGTAGTTGGAGGGAAGAAAATTGAAAGTAAGGTTTTTTTGGAGGGCAAATGCAATGGCATTTGCAAGAGAGGGGGAAGAAGGGTGATTGTTGGTATTGAAGAGGGTAAAATTGGGGTCATGCAAGAGGGCAGGCACGGCAAGAGAGAGGGAGAGGGAGAGAGAGGGAGAGAGAGAGAGAGAGAGGAAGATTAAGAGAGAGAAACCATGGAAGCTTGAAGGGGGTCTTCTGCAAGGAGTAAGAAAATGAAGACGACGATTGAGAAAATGAAGGGAATGAAGAGCGGAAGGTGCCAAGGCGGGATTTTGACTGAATGTAAACTTGACTTTAAAACCATACATGAAAAAGGAAAGCGCGCATGGTAAGAGCAAGTGGGACCCCCAAAAGGCGGGTCATGCAAGCTCTATATGCAAAGTGAGTGTAGAGTGCTGTGTGTATGTAAGTGCATACAAAGATGTATGTCTATATGTGCACATGCATGCAAACATTCAATATGAACACATGCTTGTATGACCCGCCCATTTGTAGAACAAAGCTCAAGAACTATGATTAGGTTGAGCTCGCATGACCCACCTTTGGTGGGTCCCACTTGCTCGTACCGTGGGCCATTACACGACCAAAGAAAGCAGCTTCATCTAGTAAATCGTAGATTCCATCTAGCACTAGAATCAATCTGCAAGAAATTCACCATGTTCCCCGTTGTCCAAATATAGGAAACTCCAAGAAAATTGGAGTTAACTATAGAAGACCTAGGTACATTACCTTTATCCATGCTCAATACCATGACCACACTCATTTAACTACAATAATTCAATTCACAAAAATAATATAGAATGTAGCCAAAACTTATAGTCCTTATGTTTTCATTATAATGTAAATTAGCATGTGGCCTTTAGCCTTTAGCTGTTAAACTTCTAATAGAGCTATCAACAAAATCAAGTATTTTAACATGAAGGACATAGCCAACTATGGTATCATCCATTAACAATTAGCAACACCTACAATACCAATCAATAGCCATGCCCAATATAGCAAGGATGTTGTGGTGACCATAGTGATCAAAGGAGGTGCCAAGTAACACTTATAAATGATTTGGAGACATCAAAATCATCACAAAATATATGTAATTACAACATTATAATCTCAAAAATATACCATATATGAGCGTGTGATGCACATATAGTGAGAGTCTCAATGCATTGAGATATAAAAATAAAAGGGTATAAGCCTTAATGTCCTCTATTATAACCACAACAAAATGCATGCAGCTAGTCTATTGTGAGAAATGAGGACATGTGAAAAACATCTATGGTACTTAAGCATATTTAACTCAAAAAGGCTTTGTAATTATATTAATTATCAAAGGTGCCAATCACACTTAGACAACTATCATAAAAAATCACCAATTGGAACATTCCTACTAAAAATAATCATCAAAAGTGCAAGCATCCACCAAGATAGCATATTGGATCATGTGAAGCACATATAGAGAGAACACCCTTCTAGTGGGATAAAAC
>JAWWVC010000064.1:0-12634 GCA_033807815.1 Rumohra adiantiformis | reverse complement strand
GGCTTCAACTTTCACTTTGAAGGCTAAAATCTTTTAGCCTTCAAACTTTCACCTTAAAGGAGTAAAACTCACGTTAGCCCAAAGGGAAAAGGCTTCAACTTTCACTTTGAAGGCTAAAATCTTTTAGCCTTCAAACTTTCACCTTAAAGGAGTAAAACTCACGTTAGGTGCACAAAGAGCACGGGGGGGGTAAAAGCGCACGATCCTTTAAAAAAAATATTAAATAAAATTAAAAAAAAAAACAAAAAAAAAAAACCAACTAGTGAGAAAGAGGACGAGGTCAAAAATCTCTCGATTTTACCCTCGCGCTTCAAACTTTAGAAAGGCACCGACTGGCCTATGCTTCTACGGTCCGGGACCTACATTGAATCGGGCAGTCTCGCCAATTCCAAAGTCTCGTCGCAGGCGAGCAAGACTCAGTCCCGTACCCAATTACCCGCTATTGAGGAGGAGGGATACACTAGCAGTGACAGTAGTACCTGGACCATATTTGGGAGTGACACACTCACAATGGAACCCTCACGCAGCATAGGCAACCCCCAAAATCCTTTTGGGGATGAGCATGTATCCGCACCAAGCATAACACCACTCGGGACAAAGATTATATTTAATTATGTCAACACGCATGGTGCAAACGTTTACTGCGATCCCTTTAGCAGACGTCTGGTGCAGATGGGGCCACCAAACGCTCCGCACCCGTCGGAGGTCATGGCTGAGTACCAAGGCGATCACTATATTAGTGCAAATGGAACCATTTACAAGCAAACATTCTTTGCTGATGAAATGAATGGTTACGGAGTCCGCTTAGCAACAAACGCTCACGCCGGATCTTACACTGAACCTATAATGGATTGGGAGCGAGGTAGTCCTAGCTATCGCCATACCACTACTGCACCGCCTTGGAGCTCAGTAGACCATGGCAAAGGCACTCACGATGAGGCTGAATCCCTTCCCAGACCCTTCACAAATGAAGCAGCCTGCACAATTCCTGTTAAGAGAATATACTCTAGGGATGCTGCTGTGGCTATGTACATGAGCAATACAGGGGTCATGTATAGAACGGTTTACATAGCCGGACACCCTTACCCACCAGAGCAGTTGCTTTATGGTGTGACGCTCTCGGACGGATCCATGAAAGTGCATGACGCCTGGACCAACCAGTTTGAAAAAGTCAGTCCTACCGCTGAAGGCCATCCGGGACATGAAGGGGAACGTGACTTTATAACTGCTTTTCCTACAACTGAGAAAAGTGCACCTAGGGGCACTCCCGGATTTGATGATCCAATGGAAGACCCACGTGTGTCTGGAAAGCGACCTGATTATTACGAGACGGAACCTCGTCCTCCTATTCGAGGTCCACCAGAACATCCTTCAGATTATCCACGACCAGCTAGAGATGGAACTGTACCAGCACGGATGACTAGAGATACAGGCGATTATCGACCTCCTGACGTTCCATGTGCTGCGCCTTATGATAGGATGCCAGCAAGACCAAGGGATGCTTTTCCTTTTCCCAGGGGGCGAGGCCGGAGAGACGACCCTAGTGCAAGAATGATTAGGCCGACAACGTTGCAAAAATACTGTGACAAATTTGATGGAACAGGCGATCCCTATGATCATGTCTCGCAATTTCATCAACTTTTATACGCAGAGGGTGTCACTGATACCCATTGCAAAGTTCAGGGTTTTGGGCTGACGATGAGCGGGACCGCAAGATCTTGGTTTATGTCCCTCAAAAACAATGTGCTGTATGATTTTGACCTGGTGATCAAGCGCTTCATCGAGGCGCATACCAAGATTGGGATCAAGCATACTACTGCCAACCAAATCTTGACATTCAAACAAAAGGATAAAGAAACCATCAAGCAGTGCATAGACAGACTGAAACAGTACATTGCACGCTGCCCGATAGACGAGCTACCCTCAGAAGATAAACAAATTTCATGCTTTCTGGAGGGGCTGGCCAATTCAGAGCTCTACCTGCAGCTATTTGTACAAAATCACACTGATTTTGAAACTTGTTGCTTTGAGGCTCAAAGACTGGTGGACAACTGTAGTAGATTTAATGAGACAGTGGATAACGTTTCTACGACTACGAAATCTACCAGACATGATGACGATTCCAGTCCAAATGCTTTAGCCGAGAAAGTAGCACGCATTCTACGTCTAAATCAAGCGGGGTCAGGTCCTCCGCGAGTTCCTGCGACTCCACCATTACGGGACGCTGCTGCTCATAAAGCTTTTAAATGGTGTGGACCGTGTCGAAGATGGGGAAATCATAGCACTGAAGAATGCTACAGCCGTACACGCCATATGCGGGAGGTTGGTGGATTAGCCATGACTGAGTATCATCCGCCATCATCCATCCCTGCCATGACCAATCAAGCGAGACCAGTGTTGGGGGCACAGCCAACCCCTCCTGGCACTACCCCTTTACGATTGATTGCAGCAGAGGAAAACACCATGGATCCCGAATACGAACCCAATTATATCAGCTATGATGAGGATCCTTATTCTTTGCAACTCGCTGTCTCTAGAATGCTGGAGCTAGATTCTCCAAACACAATGATACAAATGCCTGCTAGAACATTGGCCAATTCATTGTATCTGTTCAATGGACCAGGAGGAAGAAGTTCAAGTGGTTATCCCTCACGACGTGACCTCAGTCCGGCTCCGACAAGACCATCTGTCGAATGCTTTGAATGCGGGGAAGACCATTTGGTCAGAGACTGCCCGCAGCGTAAAGCTAGATTCGCAGCTATGGGCGACGCTCCGTGGCCAAAAATTATACGTTATTGCGCAAGTTGCTGCGTTGAGCATTTGCCACGTGACTGCCCTGTCAATGTCAATAAAGCAGCTGACTCAAAACCCAAAACTTCGTTGGGAATGATAGGGGTAATTTCGTCTCCGTCTTCTTCCGAAACCGATGCTGAACGTGAGCGGGAGACTAACCCATTACGAATAGTGTCCCCAACCGAGAACGATATTGTAGCACAAACCCCACAAGGGACTGCCACACGCACAAAACCAAAACGTAGAAAACAAACACACTCCAAACGACGTGGCGTGACAACATACGAACTCAAAGAATCTTCAAGCGAGTCTGGTACAACTCTATCTGGATCATGGGAGACCCTCATTCTTGAGTTACCTGATGGTGTTAAAAGGGAGTTCATTGTGAAGAATCCAAGGCAAGTACGGAAAAATATTAGGGATATTGAGGAAAAGTCCACAACTTCGGGATCAAAACCAGTGTTAGTAGTCACAAGAGCGCACTCATATACCAACACTGTGAAAGGCAAACAAAAGATGGATGCGATACCTGAGCCAAGCAATGCTGAATCATCAAAGGTGACCTCTAAAGAGCCAATTTCTATTAGAGAACAGGATTTTCCTGGTTCCCATGAGGGAGCTGAGGACGAGCCTTCAGTAAAGACACGACAAAATGAGGAAACCACCAGGGAGAGTCATGAAGCAGAGCAAAGTGACCATGTCACTGTTCCTGCCCCTGACGAACTCCGAGCACCCTTGAGCGACTCAAGTTCTGGAGGTTCTGTCTTGGTTGATAAGGTAAATGAGACCCTTGAGAGTCTCATTGAAGCACATGAGGCACGTTTGAAGGCAGATGCAGACATCTCTCCTAAGCTTGCCGAGTATCCCAACCCCATTCAAGAGAAAATCAACCTGGTGAAGAATCAAGTTCTTATTCGGGATACGCAAACAATGCTGGAAGGTCCTCTACCTTATAAAGAACGAAGGACAACATTGCCATCACCATTAGACACTATTCCAGAGGCATCCGAGGGAAAAACGTCTAGTACTTTGCAATCCATGGTACCTCAGGATCTTGCAGATGAAAGTGCACAAATTCCAGCTCTCCAACCAGACATGGCAGAGGAATTGTGGACTGACGTTCGCAACCACAAAGAGCATGACCTATTGTCTCATGGTTCTGCTCCATTTTCGGTGATAAATGTTACACTTTCAAGTGATGAGCCAATTGAGGTACAAAACGCAGACACGGATCAAGTAGAAGCTGACGACGAGACCAGCCAGTCTAACTCCTTGGCCACACTACCATCTTACCTAGGCAAGACAGAAAATGGCACGGAGATTCTTCCTTTTCCTACCTCGCAGCAAGTCACTCCTGCTATAAAGGACACCCTAGCTCTTCAAGCCATACTCTCTGCTCCAGTAACCGCAACGCTACCATTGATGGACTTCTTAAAAGTCAAGCCCGAGATGTGGATGCAGGTTGCGAAGATGCTTAAGAATAGGGGAATTGAATTACCGGAACCAAACCTTGACACCACTGGAAGTTCTTCTGTGGTGGGAGCTAGCACGCTCCAGAAGATCCCCTTAAATAAGGTGAACAAATATGAGAAGACCAAAGACAGGGGCAATGCTATGCTTCCTATCAAGATGGATGGGGTCAAGACCTTTGCCATCCTTGACACCGGAGCTGGTATCAGCATAGCAACAAAAGCTATGTGGATTAAATGGGGTAAGTTGGCCTTACGAAAGACACGAATGGAGCTCCAGCTAGCAGATGGGAACCTGGAAAATCCTTTAGGTCTTTTGGAACAAGTTGTAGTGGAGTCTTGCGGCGTTCAATACGAACACACCTTTGCAGTTGTGGATTTTGGACAAGACCCTAACTATGATGTCATTCTCGGACGACCCTTTATGAGGCAATTGAAGGTTATTCAAGATTGGGGATACGATTATTTGTATCTACGCCATGAGAACGTCACTACAAGGATCAATCTAATTGATTATACGTACCGTGATGTGGCTCGCACCCCAGTCGATGAATTTGATTCATTTTCCTCAGGTATATCCCCAGAGACCTCCAGTGAAGATAATTATCTCGAAAGCGCCTGGATTTTCCAACCGCATGACAAGCATACACTTGAGTTGGGCAGCAAAGCGGCCGATCGACTCATCATGGATGATGCTTATCAACCGGCACCGTTTCCTGATGAAGTCTTAGATGACCATGAATGGATGCACATCCTTGCCTCTATTGATACATGCTCGTTACCTAAGGGGATACAGTTCTGTGATCCAGATGGCTATGATATTGTCCCCATCCGTATGGTGAACCTGCACAGCTATGATCCAGAATATGAGGAAGTTTGGAAAATTGACGACGTCATTACAGTTACGGATGAGAGCTCAGCTGAAGGTTCCTACTTGACTTACGAGCAAAACGAACAAGGCTATTTGAATGACACCAATGAGGATTCTGAGGATGATGACATTGTCTCAGAGTCTGAACTCCAGAAAGTACGTATGTTGCTCCGCACACGGGAGGCTGTTGATTTGGGAATCACAGCTAAAGACATGGAGCAATTACGTAAAAACCAACGTCACGAGAGGCGCTTAAAACAGTCTCAATCCAAAGGCAGGAAGCGACAACCTCTCATCAAAGGAACAACAAATTATCTTCTCCATGTAGGAGCTCAGGATGCAATTAAGTCGCATAAGCAATGGAAAGCGACACTGCATTCAATCAATGAACATACGGAAAAACGAAAACCTAGAGCCAAACGCACAAAAGACAAATCCAAAACTCTCGATTCTCAGTCGCGGTTTTCACACCACAGTAATGCATCCACCTCCAAGCCAAAGCTATCTAAAGTTGAGAGACGAGCGGCCTATAAGAGCTATAAACGCGAATTGGAGCAAGCCACCAAGTCTTGGGGCGACTCAAGTGAGGAGAGCAGCGACCTCGAAGGAGACCGGCTTAGCGTGCCATCTCACTTCAAGAGCTATACCATAAAGGACCGCAAGATTGTCCTTGAACCACCTCAAAGGTCAAAGAAACCCAACATTGTGGAGTCATTTGACGGACCGGAGGATGCCAAGCAGGTCGATCTGGCCGAACCTGGAGAGAATCCACGTCCAGTCTACATAGCGACTGACTTAACGCCAGAAGAGGAGGAGCTCCTGATCTCTACTCTTAAGGAATACAGGGACGTCTTTGCATGGAGCTATCATGACTTGAAAGGAGTCGACCCTAAAATTTGCCAACACACCATTCCCATGAAGGAAGACGCCAAGCCAAGGAAGCAGAGACCTTATACGTATAATGAGACATTTGGCAAGAAAATTAAAGAGGAAATTGACAAGCTCCTTGAGGCTGAGTTCATATACGAGATTGAACACACAGAGTGGGTTTCACCCATCGTGATTGTTCCTAAAAAGAATGGGAAGCTGAGGGTGTGCGTCAATCTGAAGCAAGTCAATGCCGCAACTGTGCGGGATAGTTTCCCCTTGCCAATTATGGACCATGTCCTAGAACGGGTAGCAGGAAAAGAGGCCTACAGTTTCCTTGATGGGTTCTCCGGCTACAACCAAGTCTCAATCGCAGTGGCGGATCAGCACAAAACGGCCTTTGCGACGGAATGGGGGATCTTTGCTTATCGAGTTATGCCATTTGGGCTAACCAATGCTCCGGCCACATTCCAACGTTTAATGGCTCATGCTTTTAGAGCATATTTGAAAGATTTCTTGGAAATCTTCATGGATGACCTTTGTGTGCACTCCTCTGAGCGGGCTCAACATATTGACCATTTGAGAAAGGTATTTCTACAATGCCAAATCTATCGTATTTGCCTCAACCCGGAAAAATGCAAATTTATGGTGCGGCAAGGTAAGATACTTGGGCATATTGTTTCAAGGCGCGGTATATCTACTGATGTAGATAAGATTAGGGTTATTGTTGACCTTCCAAGACCCGTTAATGTGAAAGGTGTACAAGCCTTCATGGGTCATTGTGGCTATTACCGAAGATTCATTTATATGTATGCTTTAATAGCTAAACCCCTATATGCGCTATTAATTTCCTTCAATTGGTCCGATGAATGCGAGGTATCATTTGAGAAACTCAAGAAAGCCTTGGTGACTGCGCCTATCCTTAAGGCTCCTGATTGGACAAAGCCTTTTCATGTTCATATTGATGCGTCCAACTATGCTATAGGCTGTATTCTAGCTCAACCAGGAGATCACAAGATGGATTTCCCTATCTCTTATGCCAGCCGCCAATTGAATGCTGCTGAAAAGAATTATACCACCACGGAGCGGGAAGGTCTAACTATGGTGTATGCTGTCAAGAAATTTCGCTATTATCTTTTAGCGAATCCTTTTGTTTTCTTTGTCGACCACCAGGCTTTGCTGTACTTGGTAAACAAACCCTGTGCAACAGGAAGGATTGTGCGATGGTTTGTTATACTTCTTGAGTTTGATTTTACAGTGGCAGTTAAAAAGGGCTCTACACACACTCGTGCTGACCATTTGAGCCGCATTACTAATGGTGAGGCCGCTACAGGAGTAGATGATGAGCTACCTGATGCTACTCTATTCCGTATCGAGTCTGTTCCCAAATGGACTATGGCCATTGCTATTCTTCTTTCATCCACAACCTTTGTGAATCCTTGGGACACTATGGAAAGTAAAGTTCGATTCATTGAATATTGCAAGCCGTTCCAATTACTTTCTGGACGACTGTATTTCTTAGGACAGGACATGATCCTTCGATTAGTGGCAGATCCCTCAGACTATGCATATATTCTGGATGACTCCCATACGAGTTGTGTGGGAACACACTTCTCCATCCAAGGAACGCTTCGAAGAATCCTCTCTGAAGGATACTGGTGGCCTACACTCCATCATGATGTCGCCAACTACGTGAATAAAGAATGCAAGCGCTGCAGTGCAAAACCTAATTATTCACATTCAACGCTCTATCAGGTCACTCCGCTTCCTAAATGGAGCCGTCACATTGTCGATCTCGTGACCAAAGGAACGACCGAGCACAAGATGTCCACACATCAGCGTCGCAGCCTTGAGTTAGAAGCACAACAGTACAAAGTCATCGGTAAACAACTGTATCGGATTGGCCCGGACAAACAATTACGTTTGTGCATACATGAGAATGAATACATTCCCATTCTCCACCAGGCACACTCAGGAGTTGGAAGCGGACACTTCAGTGCTGAAACGACAGAGCGGAACATCCTATGGTCGGGCCTATGGTGGCCTACCATCACCATGGATACTGTTCAGTTTGTGCAAAGATGCGACCAATGTCAACGATCAAAACCACCCAACATGTATGATCGCATGCCATTAAGACCGCTGATTAGCACTCGTGCTTTTGCAAAGTGGGGCATCGATTTTGTTGGTCCCATCAAACCTCCGGCAAAGAACACTCATGCAGAGTATATTCTGGTTGCCACAGATTATCTCACCAAATGGGTCGAAGCAAAAGCCACAGTAAAAAATGATGCTCGCACAACAGCCAAATTTCTTTATGAGAATATTTTCACTCGTTATGGCCTCCCTATTGAGTTAGTGAGCGATCAGGGCACACATTTTTTGAACGAAGTCATTGAATATTTACTCAAGGAGTTCATGGTTGTGCACCACAAGTCGGCACCATACCATCCGCAGGCAAACGGACAGGCTGAGAGCACAAACAAAGTACTTTGCACAGCTCTCACCAAAGTTGTAGAAGGTTCACGTAGCGATTGGGAGCAGAAGCTTCATAGTGTTATATGGGCTTATCGCACGGCGTACAAGACATCCACAAATACGACCCCTTTTGATCTGGTCTTTGGCTTAAATGCGGTGCTTCCCGTTGACTTTCTCATTCCAACACTTCGGGTATCCTCGGAACTTAATTGGACTGGTCACGAGTTTGCTGGCCGGTTGGAAGAATTGGAGCATTTGGATGAGACTCGACGCATTGCAGTTGTATCCATGTATGCTGAGAAAAGGCGGCAAAAACAATGGCATGACAAAAACATCCGTACTAAAGAGTTTAAACGAGGTGACCTTGTTCTCACCTTCTCTCTTAAAAAACACAAGCGCAAACTTAAAATGCGGGGACTAGGTCCTTATGTCATCAATGAGATCACTACGGGTGGGGCGGTTCGATTAGAGACACTGGATGGGGAGCAAATGCCAGGGTTCATCAACGGTAGCACTTTGAAACGCTTTTATGAACCCTTAACCCAAGACATGTTATCGCGGATGCATGCGGCTCGCACCAAAAAGGCTGCTCATGAGGAACTCAAGGCACAGGCTCAGGCGGAGGCTCGGGCTCGTGCAGAAAAATCCAAACAACAACGTATGCGCATTTCGGCTCTATCTGTCACTTCCATGGAAGATGATGAGTATGTGCCACCCATACTCCTACCAACTTCTCTGGGGACCTCTCCACAAAAGTTTCAAGCTTTGCTAGATTCGGGGGCGGACACTAATGTCATGTCAGATGAGGTTTACCAACGCTTGATCCGTATTCCCCTAACCACAACCAAGGCCGAATTCACAAGTTTTGATAACCATACAACGGTTTGCAAAGGAGTCGTCGCGGTGACTATTACGGTAGGAAATCATCGAGAGCCCTGTACTTTCTATGTGGCCGATTCAAACCAATGCGCTCATGACCTTATTCTGGGCCGAACATGGATGAGACGCCATCAATGCTCCTTTGATTGGGACAATCGAGCGGTAGTCTTAACATTGCAAGGTAAATGCACCTCCATTTCAGAATCTACCATCTGCAACAAGCTAGTTGAATCTAGCCACACTTTGGCAGTTGGCCCAAAACGTGCTGCAACGCCATACAAGGATGACAAATCCAATTGTCATCTAGGTACTCGATTACCTTCACCACGAAAGAAGCTTGGGCCATGGAAATACCCACGCGTACATCAACCAACATATTCTAAACGTTGGGTTCCCAAGAAACTTCTTGCTGCTCAAGGTTACTACAAGGGTGCTAGCCAAATCTGGGTTCCAAAGCCTATTCAACCTTCTTGTACACCTCAATGCCTGAATACCAAGGTTCTTCCACAACCAAAACTCACGATGCAATGGAAGCCTCGTCCAAGAAGCCAATTCCCTATCCCTGGGCAACCCACTCAATCAGAGCAGACTCCTGCCAGACTTGACACACCAGTTCCGTCAGTTACCACAGGTACACCTGGTTCTCCGAGGGCAAAATTACCATTTATACCTATAGAGGTGCCCACCGACTTGGCTACTCTTCAACTTAAGGAGGAGTGTATTCCTACTCCATCTATGTCCTCTTCTGCGCTTCCAACTACTGATTTTGTACTTTCATTGCCAACTCCTGTTGATCAACTACGGTTGCCATGGCAACATTGGGCAAGTTGGGCATCCAACACCCAAATCACCACCGTTCTTAGAGATTGGCAACAAAATTTTGAATTGACTATATTTGGACACAATATTCCTGCCCTCTAGTCCCTTCAATACCTGGTGATATATATTGTGACACTTCTGGGCTTGCTATTCATTCCTTTGTGTGTGCACGCATCCCTTCTAGGCTTCATTGTTTCGTGTTTTCCTTTTTGCCCAGCAGTTTGTGTCAAATCCAAAATTTGCAATTGTGCATTCATCAGGGCAATCAAATTGATATTCAACTCCTTTCCTATCAGGCGTCAACCATGGAGGACATTCTTGCCAGTTGGCTGGACACTTGTGAGCCATGCATCGATCCTTCCAGTCAGGAGCCATCTCATCTTGGGAACTACAGCATTCCTCCTTTCCAAACTCACTCTCGCTTTTTCTATGCGCCATTGGGGGAAGGATGCTGCGGCAGGCACTTTGCAGATTTGTTTTTCCTGCAATATCACCCCTTTCCGCACTGTAGTGGCTGCGCACATAGGGCAATTGAGGCCGCATCTCATATTTGTTGGCAGTGCCGCACTTATTTTCGCCGTTATGGCCCAGGGGTTATTCAAGACATCGTTGGTGTTACTCTTCAACGCCACAATTTAGTTGCAATACAACTTCCCCAGCGTGGACCAAACCAAGCGCGACTCAATCCTGAGTATCGCGCAGAGTCTTGCCGAGCCTTCTACCTTCGCCGACTTCCTCCACCACCGGGCAGTCCCTGTGACTTTTGGGGACTTGTCGAGGACTTCATGGCCGAGATGGGAACTCCACCATTCTTAATCGAGCTACCACTGTGTCCCATGCCTTTCTTCAACTCGGAAGCCCTTTTGCCTTTACCTTTACATCCTGCTGCGGGCTTTCGTTCTGGGTTATCGCTACAGCCCGAGGTGCTGGATCTAACAGCTCCGGAGGCGGCCGCTACGCCACCTTCTCCATAGACAGAGCACCTCAGTAATAAGAACTTCAAGCCAGGGCACTTTTTCCCACAGGGTTTTTCCCCTCGGCTTTATCAGGTGACTTCGCACCATTATGGTTTTCTTTTTCTTTTTTACTTTCACTTTTTTGTCTTTTTTGGTTGTTTTTGGCCTAAAGTGAATGCAGGTTCTACCCTCCGATGGATTTCGATGCAGACAGGATTTAGGAAGGGGGGAAGACAGCCTCATCAAGTCAATAAGCTACAATCAACTACGCCTTCCGGCTCAAGTACAGGTGTACTCTATTCTAAAACTGTTGTTTTGGCTACATGTTGCATTAAATTCTTTCAATCTTGTTTGTATGCCACAACACAGTCTCTGGTTTAGGTTTTTAGTGGGTTGCTATTACAAAGGTAGAGTAGTTTGTCTTTGTAGACCAGCAATTGCTGCTTAGGTGTAAACTTTGGGGTCTTGTCACTAATAGAGTATGCCAAGTGCTTAGTGCGTGTCATGACTTAGGGTCCTCTTCTAGGAATTTAGCTCCTTAGGTCTAGGCAGGGGCACAGATGGGCTCAAAAATCACACTTCAAAATCACAAGAGCAAAACCCACTCACTTCATGTATGTTCTATTGCCCTGTAGATCCTTGGTAGGACCTTGGGTTGCTTAGCGCTTGGGGTCCGATGCCTGGGTCTTCTGGGAATAGTAAGTTGTCTGTTGGACCTAGTGGGGTATTTTCGCCAGGATTGGTGTTGGTAGGACTCTTGGTTACCTTTGGAACCTTGGGGCCGATGCTCTCACCTTCCTGGGGGACTCCTTTGTGCCATATGTTGATTAATCAAAAGAACGGAGCCATCGCCCTTGAAATACTTGGCGGTCTTTAGATACTCTTGACGGAGGTCTCTAGGCCATTGCCTTGGTTTCATTGGGGTGGTCTGTCCCAAGTTCTGCTTTTATGTCAATCAAAACACTTCACGCTCTCACAAGATAAATCAAAAACAAAAACAAAAAAGAGGCCTTTTCTGTTTCTTCTTGTTTTAGGCTTAGGGGTTAATTTCCGTTTAGGGTACCCTAACCATGCTTCACCAACTAGGACTGCGGTCATAACTAGCGGTGATTTACTACTTTTGTTTCATTTTAAACCGCACATTGCTATGTTTCCTTAGGCCAGACCACTATACTTTTGTTTAGCTTCCATTACATTCCTGAAACCAGTTTACACTTATGCTTGTGCACTGTACTTGCTGCTTGATTAATTGTTCTACATGTCATTCTTTTCCAGTGCTTTACTTGCTTTCCTTGTCCTTTGCAGCTCGACCATGACGCGCCCGAGGACGTGCGCAAAATAGGAAGGGGGGTATTGTTCGCGGAACAAGGCAATGACACGCATGGCGGGAGCATGGGCTGGAGCAGAACTAGTGGGCGGAGAGACCATTATTAATTTTCCAATGTGCATTAATATATCTTGCCGGGCTCAGTTGAGTTCCACATTGTATGAACCCATGCTCA
>JAWWVC010000063.1:12500-13850 GCA_033807815.1 Rumohra adiantiformis | reverse complement strand
TCAACCGATATGCCCTTAGGCACGGCCATACATAACATAGAAATCACACTTGGAAAGGGTGGACAATTAGCTAGAGCGGCGGGTGCTGTAGCGAAACTGATTGCAAAAGAGGGTAAATCGGCCACATTAAAATTACCTTCTGGGGAGGTCCGTTTGATATCCAAAAACTGCTCAGCAACAGTCGGACAAGTGGGTAATGTTGGGGTGAACCAGAAAAGTTTGGGTAGAGCCGGATCTAAGTGTTGGCTAGGTAAGCGTCCTGTAGTAAGAGGAGTAGTTATGAACCCTGTAGACCATCCCCATGGGGGTGGTGAAGGGAGGGCCCCAATTGGTAGAAAAAAACCCACAACCCCTTGGGGTTATCCTGCGCTTGGAAGAAGAAGTAGAAAAAGGAATAAATATAGTGATAGTTTGATTCTTCGTCGCCGTAGTAAATAGGAGAGAAAATAGAATATGTTTCTTCGTCTTTACAAAACAAAAGAAAAAAAAAAAAAAGGATAAAAGTCATAAATATAAATAGTAAATAGGAGTAATCAGTTGTGACACGTTCACTAAAAAAAAATCCTTTTGTAGCTAATCATTTATTAGAAAAAATTGAGAAGCTTAACATGAGGGCGGAAAAAGAAATAATAGTAACTTGGTCCCGGGCATCTACCATTATACCCACAATGATCGGCCATACAATTGCTATTCATAATGGAAAGGAACATTTGCCTATTTATATAACGGATCGTATGGTAGGTCACAAGTTGGGAGAATTTGCGCCTACTCTTAATTTCCGGGAACATGCGAGAAACGATAATAAATCTCGTCGTTAATGTTAATAAAGTGAATATAGGTGCTCATCGTTCATTGGGGGGAGGTGAACCTTATGATAAAGAAAATAAATAGGAGCCGATTTACAGAAGCGTATGCTTTAGGTCAACATATATGTATGTCTGCTCACAAAGCGCGACGAGTAATTGATCAGATTCGTGGACGTTCCTATGAGGAAACACTTATGATACTAGAACTCATGCCTTATCGAGCATGTTATCCCATTTTTAAATTGGTTTATTCTGCAGCAGCAAATGCTAGTCACAATATGGGTTTCAACGAAGCAGATTCAGTCATTAGTAAAGCCGAAGTCAACGAGGGTACTACCGTGAAAAAGTTAAAACCTCGAGCTCGAGGACGTAGTTATCTGATAAAAAGACCTACCTGTCATATAACTATTGTATTGAAAGATATATCCTTAGATGAAGAATCTACCAGATGGTTCAAAACATATGGATGGATAGATCAAATGGATAAATAATAAATATAGAAATAAATATACAGATATGACATGTCGTGATATGTATGGTAGCG
>JAWWVC010000063.1:2500-7500 GCA_033807815.1 Rumohra adiantiformis | reverse complement strand
TCATTTAATTCGTCTATGTTATAGGATAACAAGACGGTTAGAAATCTTTTATTTTTTAAACCTAATCGCTCTTTTGATTTTTGAAAAAACTTTCTTTATCAATATACTGCTTCTTTTACACATACATCTTCATTCCATAATAGAGAATGTCAATAGTTAGGATTCATTAAAAAAAATAGAATCCACTCGTGGAGGGAGAAGTGCTTCCCGTACCAGGCACTAATTTTTTTTTAACGTCTAATTAGATCGGGAAATTATTCAAATTAAGAACAGAAGCCGGTTGCTTTTTCTTTCTGATAATTAATTGAAGTCGTGGGGCCCCTATCCATTTATTCATTCGACCCAACTTTCTTTTGTTCCTTCCAAGAATTCGAACAAGGTTTTGTACCAATCCGATAAGAATGAAATATCCTCAGAACTCTCCATTGATGCGACATGCTGTTTTTTCCATCTATTCCCTTTCAGGATCAGTCGCGGTCTTCCAAAGTTTACCAGTGGTATGGACGAATTCGTCACTTCATCCAAATGTGTAAAAGATTCTAGCCGCACTTAAAAGCCGAGTACTCTACCGTTGAGTTAGCAACCCGAATTATAGATTAAACAAAACTTCAAGAGTCAAGGGGGGGTGTATAGATACAATCAAAATAAATTTAATTGAATTTAAACAAAGAGAAAAGAGATTATACGAGCTAATCAAACCATTGAGTTAACAAATCAAAAATCTATAAATATTTTCTAATGGATTCGTAATGAATTCAAAACATAAAAATGAATTGATTCGATGAAAATACAAAAAATTATCAGATAAAAGAAAGAAAGATACAGAATTGTCAAAATCGATAGAGCATCTCTTATGTTATCTAGCTTTTTTGATTGAAGATTGAAAAAAGCTCTTGTATCAAAGAAAGCATCATTTGAATAAGATAAAGTAAAAAACTCTGGAAAAGAAATAAATAGATTCGGTTCGCTTATCACGATGAATTATATTTCTTCAATACACTGTTGTCAATATAAATGTTGAGAAAAGAATACAGTGCAAAAAAGAAATTGCATTGTTAAATTCAAAGAATTTGAATTTAACAATGCAATACAATAATATTCAAAATTGTCTTGAATTAACACTACATATCTAATCTACATATCTAGATAGATAGAAAAAGTATAAATGGAAGAATAAAAAATGAAAAAAATATCGGATTTTTTTTAGTCCATAATGTATTTCATCAATCTAAGTGGAATAAGCAAAGCAGATTCCTTATCTGTTAGTCAAGTTCCAACGAAAAGAAAACCGCACAGTTCAATAAAGGCAAAGGAAATGTCCGAATTTTTTATTTATAAAATCAATAAACTAAAAACTCAGTTTTTGTCGTTCTAGACCATCGGATTCGATGGAAACAATGATAAATAAATACGAATATAGCAGAAAATAGAGAAAAATTAGACAAAGTTATATCCAAGTTGCTACCGATTTCTTTAATTGAATTTCATTTGATTAGGCGGAAGTTCCTTAAAAACTTCCGCTTTCTTTAAAAGATTCTGAACGGTTCCTGTGGGTTGAGCACCTTTTTCAAGGAAATATAGAATAAGAGGAACATTTAAATAAGTTTGATTCTTCATTGGATCATAAAAGCCCACTCTTCGAAGATCTTTTCCCTCTCTTCGGGATCGAACATCAATTGCAACAATTCGATAGACGGCTCATTGGGATAGATGTAGATGAACAATACCCCCCCCCAGAACCGTATAGGAAGTTTTCTCCTCGTACGGCTCGAGAAAAAATGATTTGATTTGAAGTTTTGTCTATATATGCAATTCTAATAAATTAAATGACAAACGGCCTATAAAATAAATTAGACTATGATTTCAGTCTTTTTTTCTTCCTGAAAATGAAAAAGAAACCATTCGTACTCATAACTCAAGTTGAATAACTCTCAAATAACGCAAAGGAAAAATCTTTAGTCAATTTCATGTATTGAGTAGTCTTTACTCCCTTTTGTTTGTCTGATTGAAACTATTTCAAATTCTATTTGGATTCTTTAGTCTGATCCAATTATTGAGAATATCAAAACAATTAAATTTTAAAATTAATTATTAAATTAAAAGGGTGTTTCCTTGTTCTTAGATCCTTTATCCTCATTTTTAATCATTGGGTTTAGACATTACTTCGGCGCCTCTTAATCCTTTCAAAATGGCAGCAACATACCCCTTTTTGATTTCTTTCTATCAAAGAACCCCATGGACATTTGATTCGCGCGTGATACACTTTGAATCGAAAATTTTTGATCAATTTCAACAAGTTTTGCTTTTGAATTGGATCCTTTCGATTTCGATATATGTTCCATATATTTACGAAGTTGTTCCAATTGATTGGTATTAACCCTAGATCCTTGCCCCCGAGAAATGAATTAATACTTTCTATTCGAGCTCCATTGTGGACTATTTACAACCCAACAAAAAACCGAAGGGTTCAAGTGTAACAGAACAAACAATGTCGAGCCAAGAGCATCCCCATTCCTAGACAAATCGAAAAAGGTGGATGTAAAAATCCACAACGGATCGTGTCCTTCAAGTCGCACGTTGCTTTCTACCACATCGTTTCAAACGAAGTTTTACCATAACAAACATTCCTCTAATTTGGAGCCGGTATGGAATTGATTCAATTATGGAATCATGAATAGTCATCGGTTCAGATGCCCATAGATATAAAACATCGCAATCTAGATTTTTCTTCTATATTCTATATATGAATATATGATATGCGGAACGATTTTTCTGAAAAAAATAGAGAAAGGAATCGCTTTTTAAATATGCATCTTCAAGTGGCTCATATAAGGATAGATTCAAGGATTTCTTACTTTTTCAAATTCAAAAATTACACGTACAGGAAATAAATAAAATATTGGATTTATTAAAAAAATCTTTCTAATTGAAAAAGTTTCCTATTTAGACATCATTATTAAATTGGATTCAATTTGAAGAAAACTGGACAAGACAATAAGTACCACCTTCGCTCTTCCGATAAAGATTGGTCCTTCTTTTTGAATTGATTCATCACTGACTTTAATTTCAAATAGAAATTTGAAATGGAATTGAGTAATATTCCAACAATAAACTCTTGCCATAAAGTGAATAAAAGAGATAGGATAAATCACCCCGCCTCAATCGTTACATCAATTTCCAATTTTTAATTAGAGTCAAAGACGAAATGCCTAAATCAAAAATCAAACGAGATTCAACGAAAAAACATTGGCTCCATAGCATATTTCTATATAATACGGAACTTGATTATTTATACACATATTTTAATTAATATGGATTAACTCCTATACACCCCCTACTTCTTTCTATTTTCTATAGAAATAATGGGGCATAAAAATGAATCTACACTGGGACGAAAGGATTCGAACCTCCGAATAGCGGGACCAAAACCCGTTGCCTTACCACTTGGCTACGCCCCATTTCAATTTCTAATCGACACTAAGAAACAATAATATTGGTATAATATTGGTATTGGTTGTTTGTCAACTCCAGCCCAAATAGCTATATATCTATAGAATAGATTGGTGCTAAGATTTTGATACATATAGATATAGAATTCAACTTAATTTATTGATCATTGCATAGAATTCAATTAAGATATTGTATGAAAGTATGATTTCTTCTATTCTCCTTTGAGAATTTTTGATTGGGTGGATTCAAAGAAAAAGAAAGATTTTTTGTCTACCTTACTTACTTTCTTTTTCCTTATATCAAAAACGCAATCAAAATACAATTATCTGCAAGAACAAAATGCCTGTTATGCTTAATATTATTAGTTTGATCTGTATTTGTATGAATTCCCCCCTTTATTCGAGTAGTTTTTTCTTCGGCAAATTGCCCGAAGCCTATGCTTTTTTGAATCCAATCGTAGATGTTATGCCAGTCATACCTTTGTTTTTTTTTCTCTTAGCTTTTGTTTGGCAAGCTGCTGTAAGTTTTCGATGAGATCCTGAATAATAATATACTAGAAAATGCATGATTTCCTCGAGAAAAAATTCTAACAATTGAAAAAAAAATCAGATAAAATTTAGAGTATGAACCCTCGACTCACACACTGAAATTCATGGGTAGTCGCCACAAATTCGGCTTACCCCCATCTCCTCGTTTTTGACTCTTTTCCAGTAAAAGACCCTAACCCTATTAGGGTCTCCCGCAATATCTAATTTGGATATAAACGCAACTTTTTGTTAATGAAAAACAAATGAATTTGTGACAATGCATTTCTAGATAACACCTCATTTCTTGGTGTAAAAATAGGATATGTGGTAGAAAAATGGAAGATCTATTCTCTTTTTTTCCAAAAAAATCATCTTGGAGATTGTGTAATGCTTACTCTGAAACTCTTCGTTTATACCGTAGTGATATTTTTTGTTTCGCTCTTTATCTTTGGATTCCTATCTAATGATCCGGGGCGTAATCCTGGACGTGAAGAATAAAATACCAAGGGGGCTCCTTGGTAAATTTTCAAATTTTCTTAGGATTTTATCTATTCTACACGTTTCACTAAGATTTTAAAAAATTTGAAAAAAAAATCAATTCATCATACGGAAACGGAAAGAGAGGGATTCGAACCCTCGGTACGAATAACTCGTACAACGGATTAGCAATCCGACGCTTTAGTCCACTCAGCCATCTCTCCCAAGATAATTACTACATTACAATTACATATAATGTAAGGAATCTTGCTTTTCTCTCTTCTTTCTCTATTCTATTATATATATATAGAGATCCACAAATCAGGAATTTATTTTATCTAAAAGTATCTAAAAGACGGGTTCGACCGCGCGAACAATCGAACTAAAAAAATAAGCAAGACTCCTTGTGTTGTGTTGATTTTGTTCGAAAAGCACTTCTTATTCTCATGGCCCGGCCTGGTCAGTACCCAGCCGGGCTTTTTTTGTTCCAACGAATTATATAATTATATATAAATAATAATTTATCCGATTTGAAAACAAAAAGGC
>JAWWVC010000062.1:0-13962 GCA_033807815.1 Rumohra adiantiformis | reverse complement strand
CTATTGACGGTAGCCATGGCAGCTTTGTCAATAGTGTTGAAGGGATCATCATTGTTTCCATTGGACAAACAATCATCACTCCCATTTGAGGGCTCATAACTTGAAGTCCGATCTTAAATGATGTTATTGAGGAGATCATCATCTTGTGTATTTGAGATGTTCTCTTTACAAATACTTGTTTCTGCTTTTGACATAGCTAGATTACTTGTCCACCTGCAAAATCATTTGTCTCATGTTCCTCTTCAATGGCATTTTTAGACAACTCTTCTTGTAATCCTCAACAAACATGTGTCATGATTGAGGAGCAATTTGAATAACATACCACCACCTGGGATTTGAGCATGTAGGATAGATTACAACCTTGACAAGCACAATTACACAATTTAGTTCAATAGTACTCACAAAAAAAAAAACATTTAGATAACAATGACAATTGAGCACATATATATAATATATACCTACTCACAATGATATGGAAAAACAAACGTGTCATTTTAGCCTTCGAGTGAATAGAATAAAGTCCACACTGATCATAGTAAACAGTGGCATTTCTTTCTCTCTTGATCACTTTGATTCATTTTACATGTAGAAGAAAATGTGAGAATATTCTACAGTTAACTTCAAGAATATCTTGACCCAATACATAGTAATCAAGATGGAGTTTAATATTGCTAGTGTTGCTTGACTTATGATCACATGTAGCCATCACTCTATAGTCATATATGCTATGCAGTTCTTGTCTATTTTTTCCACTCAAAGACTACCACATGACTACAATGCATTATACTTGGAATCTTGTGTATAAGTACATAACAAAAGATAAATATGTGCTAAATTACAAGCATTGCAATCCTCATATTCATTACTTGCCTTAGTATGATCTAGGTATATTACTATACTTCAAAGTTTAGTACTTACATGGCAATTTGGACCAAAGGCATACTCTTGCTTACCTTGAGAGATTAGTTGGCCACTTGCTTTTGCAGAAACAATATTATCTTGAAGCCATGATATTCATACTTTTTGGAAGAAGTGGATTAGGGACACCCCTATTTGTTTATTTCCATTCTTCTCAGGCATCAATTGGTGCTTGCCTTGTTTTTTCATACATTTCATATTACTTTTGCATCATTTCATTGTTCAACATACAATAATTACTCAATTTTGGTTTGTAATTCCTCACCAAATTGCTTGATAACTCCATTGCCTTGGGGAACATCACCCACAACTCAATCATTGTCCTTTGTGCTTAATAGGTCTAAAACATTATTTTAAGTGTGTGATAGGTACTTTGAGATGAACGCACACAACTCTTGTACCAACCATCATTCTGCCATGAAGCCCTCAAGTTATGCTCTTTGCCTCACACAAAATTTGAGATTTTTCATAATCCTTTCTAAGAAAAACATCCATTGAGCATGTAGAGTGCTTGCAATCTCCACCTCATTGACCAAATTTACAAGCAAGTGGACTTGAATGTTGAGAATACTTGTAGAAAAATGCTCTTCAGATAGACATACTTTCTTAATGGCATCTTCTTTAGCACATACAATTGTTTTTGGATTGATTTCCTTGCAAGATATCCACCTAAAAGTAGAAAGTTAAAGTCATACAATATTTTTTCTCTTACTTCTACCATGTAGTTGCTATTGTCCTTTGTTAAAGTTTCTAGAGCTACCTCACAAGTTCTCCTAGCTTGTATTTGCTTTTGCGTAGTGGATCCATCAAACATCCTTTTATTGCAATTAATAAGATAAACTAAAAGGCATGATAATAAAAAATTAGTTCAAATTATATCATATACAATGTATTAATATTGTTGTTTACTTCATCTTATTATTTTAGAGGAGCAAAAGAGCATACTTGCACAAGTTTATGCCAATCATGGGTCTTTAGTCCAGAGAGATCATTGTCTGTAGTGAAGAACCCTTTTAGATATTGCATAATTTATGTTGGTGTGTGAATCTTCTTATTAATAGCTTCTTTCACTACACTCATCCCCTTTTTGCTTAGGACTAAAGGCAATACTGGTAAGTTTCCACTCTCATCAACCCAAAGACGTGGCATACTGTTAACTTTCTCCAGATCTTTGCAAGATCCAATAGTGTCACACTTTCCAATAATATGATCGCATACCAAGTGAGTCACACTCTTAAATTTATGCGTTGGAGTGAGAAGAAAATTGAAGAGTAGATTTTGCCAGTACGGCAAACTATGAAAGCAATTCAACATTTTCGTGCCAAGATTATTTTTCTTTGAGCGTTTGGATATCCCTATTTGATCCTGATTTTTCTAATAGCAAACCAATTTTTTGCCTTCCATATATATGGCTTTACATTTTGCACATTGAGATGCTTTGAACATCCCTCACCAATGTAATTTTGGTGAACTTCATAGAAAACCTTATTTAGTTATGCAGACCTTCTATTTGTAAGACTCTTGCCACACGGCGGATATGCATAGAGACCTCTTTTTGACACGCTAGCAAGGTCTCCATAGCTTGGGTAGCCAAGCATTGTCCACATTAAACGTGCCTTTTACTTGAAGTATTGGCTTTCTTTGGATCTTGAGTTGTCCACCACATCAATACCATTCCAAAAAAACTTGCAACTCTTGTGGTAGAGGTGCAAGATATACTTGTAGATTAGAATGCTTCCTTTTTCCAGGGATAATAAGAGATAGAAGTAGATGTCCTTTCTTTTTGCACAACCATAGGGGTATGTTATAGTTCATCAAAACCACCGGCCATGTTGACCACTTTGTTGACCTCAATCCATATGGATTGCAAGGCTAAATATTAGATTGCTACGCTCTTTTGACCATTGTTCTTCCATGTGCTTCCAAGCTTTGCAATTTGTTGGCACTCCTAATGTACCATCCTTTGAAAGCCCCTTCTTATGCCACGAGACCATGGCTGCAATAAATTTACAATGGAACATGTGACGTATCCTTGGAATGATTGGAAAATACTCACTACTTTACATGGGACTTGTGTTCCTTGAATATCTTGACGGTAACAATTCAGTCCACATTTAGGACATGTTCAAAGTGCTTAAAATTCATCTTGATATAATGCATAGTCATTTGGAAATGCATGGATGTATCTATAATCCAATCCAACTGTGGATAATAATTTCTTAGCCTCTGTCCAAGAATCGGGCAAACAAATTCTATCTGGCAATATTTTTTGCATCAGTTGAAATAATGCAGTGACACTAACATTTGACCAACCAAACGTTGCTTTCAAGATCAATATGGATAGTAGGGCTATCAACTTTGAGACTTTTGGACCTTCATACAATGGTTCTTTGCATGCATCCCTTATTAACTACTCTTTAGAATTGTGCACTCTGGCTTGATCTCTTTTTGTATTTGTTGGCAATGTATTTGTGACGAGTGCCTCTATCATATCATCCATGGGATCATCATGTATGTCATGCGGTGCCTTGACATCTTCTTTTTGCATCTATTTCTCAGCCATGTGTTGGATTATGCACTTGGTTTGTGGTCTCTCTATTGATATATGTGGAGATATATCACTATTTGTTGCCTATAATGCAACACAATGCCCATGGACATTATGATTTGTATACATCCATACATACATCTATATTGTGCATACATAAATCTATACATTATGTGTGTACATACATACATACATATATACATAGGTATTACAAGATGTAGCATTTTTGTGTTTATGTCATATAAATGTGTATGTATGTCATATGTGTGTGTGTGTGTGTGTGTGTGACCACAACACGTTTAAAATTTAATTACGAGATAACCTCCCAAGTTTTTTAAAAAGATAACATAAAATTCACTAACATAAAACTTTTTCAAAATACTTAATATGACTTGGAATTCACTTCCACACAATATGAACATATCTCTAACCAAAAATTTATCATACAAAAATTGGTAGCTATGCTAGACTGTCACATCTTCCCTCTTCATAATGCCCTTTCTTCTCGTAGTTTTGAGTCTTTGCAAGATTATCAAGGAAATGAAGAGCCCCCACACTTTGAATTTCCTCTTTAGAGCGTCGCCTTCAAATTTGGGCACGTATTTGTGTAACCGTAGGAAATGCTCCTTGTAATGTTCACCATGAGGCTTGTCTTGTTTAATGGTAAATCTTTAGAACCATAAATTTCCATTTTCTTTTCCATGCTATAATGTGGAGAACAATACCTCTCTTTTTACTTGTGTTTTAAATTCCTTTCACTTATTTGGTCTTGTGAGGGTTCTTTGCTTCAAATAGGCCTTCCACCATAACATTGCAATGCTTCACAAAAGTACGCCAATAACTTTTCCTTTAACCTCTTTCAAAATCTTTTTCAATGCAAAGAAGTGTTCTAAAGTATCAATCCAAGCTTTAAGATTTTCACCCATTTTGTTCACTCCATCAATTTTTTCCACCTTGGCTTTCTTGAACACTTGTTTTAATAAAGCTTCTTCACCATCATCATCCTCGTCATTGTCATCATTGGCACCGCGTCTCCTACAATCTCTAGGTTGTTTCACTCCATCTCCATTTCCATCTGTCGTTCCTCCTTTAAGTTGATGACTATCCTCAGTTGAGATCCATAAAGATATTGGACTCTTCTCAGTTTGGTTGATCAAGATATTTTTGCATACAATAAGTCGAATTCTCCTACCCCTTGATGACTCTTCCGTATGCCTCCATGATAGCAAAATGGTCTTGCTCTAGTACAAATTGTCACAAGACCGCTTTCACAATAGATAATATAGAGACAATGACCAAGATACTAGAGAAAATAGAGCCAAAACAAAGAATTGTATTGATGAATTCTTGAAAAATTTACAAAGTTAGCAAAGGGCACAATCTGCCTTGCAGACACTTAAACCTCCCAACCACCCCCAAGCTCTTTAATGCATGCTTATCTTAGGCATACTCTCACTCACAATCACACTTTCAAACTCATTTTCACTCTCAATCACAAATAGCAGTGCTTTTATATAAGAATCGAATCTCCCCATTCTAGGCGGCTTGCTTTTTTTGCAAGAAGCAAGGTCAACCAAAAAATAGCCATGCACTCCAATAATACCTGCGGTTCACCAAAAAATCAAACGTGTGCTACAAAAACAAAGCGTCACAAAAAGATTAGAACAAGTGTCCAGTTTTCTTTTCTTTTAAGTGTTGGAAAAAATGACACTTTTCAAAATCTTTTATCTCCTCACAATCCATGTAGAACTTACATATGCTTGTGAGAGACAGTTTTGTTCCACTTGAAATTTTAAACAATTTGTATGAGACACATTTTCTGCAAAATCCTCATCAATTCTAGAGAGAGAATAAAAACAAGCTCAAATATGACTTTCCCCCAGCTTAGGTCCCTTTGAACATCACCAAAATGACCAATTTTGATATTCTTCACTCAGAATAAGTTGTTCTACTTGCTTAGGACTTCAATCGCTACATACAAAACTTCTCAAGCTTGCCTCTCAAAATTTCTAGACCGAGAAAATAAAGTTCATTAACATAAAACTATATCAAAACACTTAATATGACTTGGAATTCACTTCCATAGAATATGAACATATCTCTAGCCAAAATTTATAATGCAAAGCTTGTGGCTATGCTAGAGTGTCACATCGACAATCTACTAGTCAATGTGTATTTTCATTTAGGAGTGCAACTATGAGATGGAGAAGGAAGAAGCAGCCTACAGCGACCTTGTTGAGTAGAGAGGTAAAGTAAAGAGGTGTTGTTGTTGGCGTGTAGTCTTGTGTTTCATGCAAGGACGAAACACATCAAGGTCCACTATGACCTCATACGCCAAAGACAATGGTTGGTGAGATACAACTCATGTATATGAGTAGTGATGATCAAATAATATATATTTGTACCAAGGTCCTAGGAGCAGAGAAGTTGCACCGATTCAAAGCAATGCTTGTAGTACAAAAGTTGCAATTTGAGGTCGAGGGAAAGTGTTGATATATCAAGCTCAGCAAGAGCTGGCACTCATGATACACCTACATGACGGTCTTCAAGCGCATTCAGTTCACTGACGTATGGGAGAAGGTTCGCGAGATGGACTACAAAGAGATTGGTCTACCTATTGAGAGTTATGAAATATTTATTTAGCAAGCTCACTCATCTAGCAATTTCACACATGCTCGTTGTACATAATACTAAGTACTTATAATGTTGTACTTTTTCACTTAGGTTTTGGTGGAGTTTTAATATTATTTAGTAGAGAAGAAGAAGAAAAAGATAATTTGAGCTTCCTAGATTGTGTGTTCTCTTCTCTACAATTTGTGTGTTCTTGCAAGAGCTCTAGCTCTCCTTTTGCTCCTTTTCTTTAATTATTGGACACTCTCGTCATCAACTAAGGTTTTTTAGGCATTTTTGTCTAGCCTCAAGCTTATGGGCTCAATATCCTTCAACTACATAGGGGGCCAGGACAACTTTTCTAAAGAGTGGCTCACACGAGTGCATGCTCTTGTGTTGGTGGGAATAAATGTTTTACCAAACACAATGCCGTCTTAACACCATCGTGCTTTTTCCACCATTGCTTCAAGTTGATGGAATAGGTTGTTCGAGCTTCTCCAATGTGTTCACGCGTTAAGGTTGATACTTTCGAGGGTAAGAGCATCAGACATATCAACCGTATGAACATGGTTTTGTGCTAAGATTGATGCAATGATTTGCCGCGGATTAAGGAGCTTGATGGCGGGGTGAGAGCCTCGTTAAGCAGACCAGTACTTAGAACGAAGGTACCCCTTTATGATGCTACATGTATGCGACCCACACATGGGACAAGTGACGCCGGAGTGAGATGATTGGATGCCACCTCAAGAGAGACTTCAGTGCTCCATGGGGTGTGATTTAGCATTTTGCAAGTACAGTTTTGTACACATGTTACAAGGCTTAATTACCATGCCTTGATTCTATTATTTTAAAATGTTGGCAGCATTAGAAAGAAGCTGAGACACGCTAGCATGTCTTGATTCCCCCTTTTTTTCTTTTCTTTTGAATGCTGGCATTGAGGGTGTGTCGGCCGTTTTTCTCGTTTTTGGGGTTTTAGCCCATTTTTTGCGGGCAACAAACTGCCTTGCCCTTCAAAAAATACACTCAAATGAGAATTCTCGGATTTTGACAAGCAAGGGTGCGTGTAAAAGATGAGCACTGCTGGCACTAGAAAGAAACTCACACACGTTACTAGAGGGCTCAGGGCAGCAGTTTTGATTTTTGACGTAGTGGTTTTTAGTGTATTGTTTGAAGGGAGTTCAGAATTTGCACCCGTAGAAAATGGCCAAATTGCCCAAAAAGGGTGAAACGGCCGGCAAAAATCAACCATGTGGGGGAGAGTACCGAGTGGATCGCTCTTGTCCGAGAGAGCAAAGAGCAAAGAGGCTTACCACGTTTTGACTCTTTTGTCGTGTGGTTGGGATACTACTAAGACTGACTTTTTTTCCTTAATCTCTCTCTCTCTCTCTCTCTCAGGCACAAGCACAATATAATGGTAGGCTGTAGCCAGAAAGCTGCCAACTGTACTCGCTAGCCTGCCCGTGTCCAGTGCTTGGGGCTAGGTGGAAAGTGCGCTGCTGCACATGGAGGAGGCTGCGTCGCGGTAGCCACTGTGAGGTGGAGAAAGATGATTCTCCGGAAAGGTGCTTTATGCGCCAGGCGAGGACTGCATGTGATGAGAGGAAGGGACAGTGGGAGTTCATTCATTGTCCGGAAATTTGAGGCCGGGCCCGCCCAGAAAGCTGTCATCGGCACATGCTAGAAGGAGTACGGCGCAGTGCAGACGTCGGGCTTCTGGCGTTCAGATGTGCTATAAAATAACTAGGACGGGCAGCCTGCAGAAGAGCAGAGTATTTAGGGAAGATATATCATCAAAAGCAAGCAAAAATTGTGATTCCGATTATGGCTAGCTACAAATGCAGAAACATGCTAGCTGCTGCCGGCCTTAATGCATGGCTCTGTGGCATATTGCTGCTTGTGGCCATAGCCTTGAAGGAGGCGTGTGCAAAGACCGTGTTGTACAACAAGTCGGGGAGGGACATCGTGCTCATCATCCCACAGCAGCATCAGCTAGCTGATGCTCGACACATAGACGTGCCGGCAGGAAAGAGCATAGAGCTGGACGGTGCACCGCATCAAAGGGGAGTGATGTTCCAAGACCGGGAGCGCGGAGCTATGGCAGGGCCAGTGGACCTCCCTGACAACCACTCCTATGAGGTTTTTGGGCTCCACCCCTTCACCTCCACCTCCACCTCCACCTCCACCACTGCTGCTGCCATGGGCAACCCACTACGCACTAGAAAGCTGGTGACTGTTGGCGTGGGCGCCAATTTGAACGCCCAAGTCGGCATTGGTGCAGGTGGAACTGGGGGCAGTCCTTGATAATCCACCGCCCCCGCCCCATCATCAGTGATTCAGTATTATGCTTTTGCTTTGCACGCGCCCTCGTACATTGTATGTTGTATGTTGTTTTCATTTCCACTTGAATTTTAGCAAATTGGCTACCCATATATGATCTCTCTCTCTCTCTCTCTCTCTCTCTCTCTCTCTCTCTCACTCTCCTTCTCAAGTGTTGACATTTCTTCCGTATCATATAACACCAGGTCGAGACTCCCCGCACTTTTGCCATGCTTCCTAAATTTCCATCGGATGATATGGTGCAAGTTGCATCCTTGTGTGTGCAAAAATTGCATTATTGCCGGTCAGCTGCATACTCTCGCAATTTCTCTTCGAAATGAGCTACAAAGAAACCCAAGAGCAAAAACACGCCGCTCAAAAACTACATTGGTATCAAGTCCTCGGCAAAAGCATTGGAACCAGCATTGAGTAAGCATTAGGAATGAGAGCTGGAAATTTTGTTTGTATTCTCGCAACTTTACAACATGCGGTTTCCTTTCAGTTCATTCTCATGATGCGTCCAGCACAATAAGTTTAGCCAAATACTAGAAATAGCTACAATTTGTTTTCACTGCAATTTCGTATAATAGCCACCGGAGCAATCTTGGCTACTTGTTGATGAAGAGCTAGCAAGCTGCCTTGTGGCCTACAAAGATAAGCGTTCATTTTATCTAGAACCGCTTTAAATCTCCTTCTCCGATAGTATATGACCAAGCAATTTTACTCTAGGTCATGCCAAATGAAACTTCTTTGAGTTTAGCTATGCTCCACTTTCATCATACCTTTAAAAGGTTTGTCCCCACTTTTGGCACTATAAGTTGACACTCTCTAGATTATAAATGTAGAAATCATCAATAAATTCTTTCACGAACTCACCCATCGGAGAGGCATGCTTCTAAGGGACCACTTGAGGTGATGATGTATGGGATCCTACAAAGGCTGCCACAATGCATGGGTGTAGGTGTTAAGTTCACGTCATTGATGACTATATTGCGAAACTATGGGTCCATTTCAAGAAAGACAAGATTTAGGTATTCTCTCACCTTAATAATTTCAAAGTAATGATTGAGAAGCAAACTGGTTGGAAGATTTAGTGTTTGTGATTGGGTGGAAGGGGAGAGTACCTCTTCAACTAGCTGTCTAACTTTCTAAAATGTATGGAATTTAGAGAAAGCTTTTGTGCAGGTATACACCCAATCCCAAAAGAGGTTGATGAGGGGAAGAATAGGAACATTGTTGAAGTTGCACGTGCGTTAATGAGAGAGGAGAATATACTGCATCAATATCTCAAGCTCACTGCTTTTGAGCTTAAGTGATTACACATATGTGTACATTATGAACAAGACTCCAAAAACTATTGTATAGGATCTGACTCTTGACAAAAAGTTTCAAAGAGATAGATTGCATTTGTCATCCCTTAAAGTGTTTGGATGCATGCATACCATAATATACTAAGAGGACGTAGATATATTGTCTTTGATAAGATGTGCAACTCATGTACATATGATACTTGCGTAGATGTAAAAGAGAATGAGGTTGCAAACAATGCCGCAAAGAAATATCACGGGTTGAGTGGACCACAATGCTTCATTTTCTTCCCCTAGGCTTGCAAACGATCCATTAAGCTCTATACATATGCATATCACCTTATTCGTGCTCAGCCCCATAAAGGTTTTGACATTTGAGAAGCTATATACAATCCCTTTCATGTATGATAACCACACATTTATATAGTGATTTTTCTAGCATTTTTTACACTTCTTCTATGATACCTTTGTAGGAATTTTCTTTAAAAATTAAAGGTAGGCATCATGTACATGCTTGGTTTTAATCATTGCTTCATGGCTCTTCACTGGGGCAACAAGTACATGGTAATGGTGTGCGTCAAAGTCAACTAAGATGTGTGGAAAAATGTATAAAGCACAGGCTTGAAAGCGGCACTACATAGCAGCTTTCCATGCAGCCATGGGAATAATCGCACATGTGGAAAAAAGGAAAAAGAAGCGGGAGGGATTTCATTTCTTTTGTGCATGAGTGAGAGAGAGAGAGAGAGAGAGAGAGAGAGAGAGAGAGAGAGAGAGAGAGAGGGAGAGAGCTATCTTTGATGGACTATTAATCTGCCACTATTTTGTTGTTAATGACCATTGGAGTTCCCATACAAGGGAGAAGATTCTTAGCCAAGTGGGTAACCGCACCAACACTTGAAGAAAAACATTGTGATTGAAAGTGTGCACATTGCCAAGTATGTGGCGTAGCCCCAGATGAGGCCTTATGCATGACCATTAGCCCCGTAATGGGCACCCGCATATATGGCCACATGTAAGGCATCATCTGTGGCTATGCTTGTGGCCCCACAATTGTATTTTGCTGAAAAAACACAAAGCTCACTTGAGCTCCAACTCACTCTACAGCTCAACGTGACTTGTTTGATTTTTTGGTACTACTTGCATTGCATGCAAAACCTTCAAAACATCAATACAATGAAGATAAAGTAAAGACAAAACAAAGTTCATAAAAACACTAGGAATGATTTTTACATCGTAATTTTTTGTAACATGAGATTTATACAGCAGATGACACAATATTACATATGTAAGGCGGGTTGAAAGAAATAGCATCATAATTTTGCAATGTGAGTTTTTTATAGCACTGTATGTACATATGTAGGGCGGGGGCTGAAAGAAACAATAACAAAAGTTTGCATTGCATGCTAAAAGATCTAAGTAGTTAGAGCTAGCTAAGACCTACTTATCTTCAACATCATTATCCTCATCCTTATCCTCATCCTCATCCTCCTTGTCATCATCACCATCTGCTATATCCTTAATTGGTCTTTACAGAAGCATAAATACCAAATTTTAGTGTGCCACAAAGTAAAGTTAAGTGAGTTTAGTTGTTTCACAACCCAGAGTTAAAACATGTGAGTATTCTATAGTCTATTACGTGCCAACTATCATTGATGAGACCTAGTGCTCTATTATATTGCTCTCATGAGACTACATTCAAAATCCATAAAACTAATCCAAGCTTGTAGCTCAGTATGGTTTCTTTGATACAACATCTCTGCCTTTTCTGGTCAACAATTTGTTACAGCCTCCTCTATCTAAAAAATGTTCTCAAATAAAGCATTTTAATCTTATTTTAACAAAAAATTTATTAATTGAACAGTTTTGGGTGTAAAAGTGCTTACAAATCTATCTTTCTATGCCTCCTTAGTGGTTAAGCTCGAATGCTGATTTTTGTGTGTCAGGACATAGGGCTTGGAGAGCTCAACAATAATGACGTAAGTAGCGGACATGGCCTAGACTACGGTTGTTATGTGGTTAAGGGGACAAGCAATGTCCAAGTGTTGGGCCAAGGGGTCACATTCAAGTGGGAAGCCCACCAAGAGATGTGGAAACAGGCCAGGGTTTTGGTATCCCAACGGACACTTGGGGCAAGGGCTATTCATAATTACTTATGTAGGTTGGCAATCAAATATAGCTCTCCTCCTCCTCCTTTCAAGAAGTTGGGCCAAATTTTTTTAAGACTTTGATTGTACACTACCGTATTGCAAGGGTCAATATAATGTCGTAGCATGAACTCTTAGATGCATGCCTGAAGTTGAAAGTCTCTCATTCAGTGAATTGCAAAGTGACTTGTTAGCTTCCTTGCGTAGTAAATGTGAGCATGATCCCCTGACCTATGGGCAGGTGTGGGATTTGGTCAAAATAAGGGATCCATCACCTACATCTAGTGCAAACGATGCTAACTCCACACACAACTCTTCACTTTTGAGTGATGATTTGACTTGTTGGAAAAAACATTCCATCAAGCAAGGGTACTTACTTGTTAAGGGTAGGGTCTATGTACCAAAGGACGATGACATTTGGCACCAAAGTCTTTATGAATGTCTCGATAGTCCAAGTGCAGATCACTTGAGTATACGTAAGATGTATGCATCGATTAGAGGATATTTTTACTAGCCATGAATGCAACAGAACATACATGAGTACGTTAAGTTTTGCAAAAAATGTCAGGTTAATAAAGTAGAGCCCCCAAAGGCAGGTGAGCTTTTACATCCTTTAGAGACTCCCAATGGTAAGTGGGAAAGTATCTCTATGAATTTCATTAAGGATCTACCTCTATTACCAATTGTGGGCATGATTCCATATGGGTAATAGTGGATTGAATGACCAAGATGTGTCAGTTTGTCCCCACCAAAACAACTGCTAAAACTCCCAAATAAGCACGGCTTTTTGTGGAGAGTATTTATCAACTATATGGGTTGCCGACTACTATAGTCACTGATTGCAATCATAAGTTTGATAGCCATTTTTGGTGAGTTGTACTCCTTAGGTTGGGTACGATGTTAAATCTCACTTGCGCTAATCATCCTCAAAGCGATGGGCACACAGAGCAGGCTCTTTCAAGTTCTAAAAGATGTGCTACGCGCATATGTTAGTAAGCGCCAGCCTAAATGGGAAGATTACTTTCCCATTTTAGAACTTACTTACAATAGTGCAAAACATGTGTCTACAGGCTTTAGTTCTTTCATGCTTTTGTATGGTTTTCAACCCAAGACACCAATTACGCTGGGGTTAGCCAATGAGAAATTCATCATGTGAAGGATATTTCCCAAGATTGTATGGATATGCTCCATGAAGCATGCTTTAACGTATGCCAAGCGCAAGATCATTATAAAAAGTATGGGGATGCTCATAGACAAGCCATCACCTTTAATGAAGGTGAACTTGTCTTTTTACAAGTTCCCAAACATTTGCAAAGTCAGGACCAGCTCCAAAATTGTCACCATGATTTTGCGGTCCATTTCAGATCTTGCAAAAGGTAGTCCAGGTGGCCTACAAACTTTAGTTACATGCTGCCTCACGGGTACATCCTATCTTCCATGTCAATCGTTTGAGACGCCGTCTCTATAAAAAAGAGAACGTGGTTGACCCCGATATTTTGGTTACATACATTGAACCTCCAATGCAGCCTCATGAACCCAAGAGAATCTTGGATTATCATGAGTTACATACTTGCTGCCATGTTTGTTGTCAAGTTTTAGTCAAGTGGAAGGACATGCTTGACAACGGTTCCACTTGGGAACACATTAGTACATTGCAAAAGTGCTTTCCTACTTTTGTTTTTGAGGATGAAAACTCTTCAAAAAGGGGGAGTAATGTTAGGACACGGGTCCTAGAGAGCTCAATCATAATTAAGTAAGTAGCAAGCATGGCCTAGGGTATGGTTATTATGTGGTTAAGGGGACAAGAAATGTCCAGGTGTTGGCCCAAGGGGTCACTTCTCTAGTGGGCCGCCAACCAAGAGATCTAGACACGGGCCAGGGTTTTGGTGTAAAGCCCAACGGCCACTTGGGGCAAGGTCCATTCATTAATTATGTTGTTGGGTGGTCAAATAAAGCTCTCCTCCTCCTCCTCCATCAAAGAAGTTCATGGATATGGCTTCCCTTCCTTACATGTTCAACACAAACACCTTCAAACAAAGATCTGAACAACATAGTTACTGCATGAAAATTATTTATGGGAGAGATATCCCTTCATGTTCAAAATTTCTCTAGTAAAAAG
>JAWWVC010000061.1:0-14019 GCA_033807815.1 Rumohra adiantiformis | reverse complement strand
TTTCTTCTAGAAAAGACTATTTGAGAACCTAGGAGCAAGATTGAAATTTTCTTTGGCCTATCACTTGCAAATAGATAGCCAAAGTGAAATTGTAAATTCAATAATCCTCAATCTACTCAAAATATGTGTGAGTAAGAATAATCAAAGTAATTAATGGGAAAAGTACTTGCCTTTAGTGCAATTTGTATTTAATAACACGATGCATACTTCCACTACTAAGTCTCCATTTGAGATAGTTGAAGGTTGTCCCAAGCCTCCACCTATCTTAAGGATACATCAAAAGATATTCAAAGCCCAATGAATGTGTTTGTGATATCAAGATAGCTTTTCAAAGAATAAAACAATCTATAAAAGTGTCACAACAGCGGGCTGTTGATAAGCATCAAAGACCTTCAGAGTTTAAAGATGATGATTGAGTTTTGCTCAAATTATCCAAGGCCCAACAATGTCAAACTCTGGGCAAGAATTGGCAACAAGAACCCATCGACCCCCATCAAAAGTTTTTTGCTAAACTTGCAAAGAGGTACTATGGCCCCTTTCATGTGCAAGAAAGGATCAATGAATATTCTTATAAACTCAAGCTACCATAATGCCTTCCATGTGAGTGTATTGAAGCCTTTTAAGGGCACCCCTACCACAAAGCGGGCGCAGATAATTTATATGCAGATAATTTATAAGCAGATAAGGCCAACATGCAAAGATATATGAAGCCTTTTAAGGGCACCCCAACCACAAAGATAGCGACCCTCCAATAACGTCAGAGGTAGTAACTTTACTGAAAAATATGAAGCCTATTGTGTTTAAAGGTGAGGAGAAGGATCTCAACAAGGATGCAATGAACACTTTTTTTGTTAAAGTGGATTGACTTGCATCATTAACAACGCATGCCTAAAACACTATGTGCTCTCAAGCCAAGTCTTTCACTTGAAGGCAAGTCCTACAAGTGGTGGATGAGTTTGACAGAGAGACCTAGTACGATGGCGGTTTTTGAGACCACTTTTTGGAATGAACTCTTGCCCAATAATGAGAAGGACCATGATTGGAGTGTTTGGGCAAGTGTAAGATGGATACACTTCCCTTGGCTCAATATATCTCCAAGTACATAGAGGTCGTTTTCAAGTTGGAGGGGCTTGATGACTTCCAAAAAGTGCAACGCTTTGTGCACAATCTTAATAATGAGTATAAAACCAGGGCCAAAACACAATATCCAAATACCTTGGAAGAAGCAATAAAGGGGGCGCAGATATTTTATGATACACTTGAGAAGAAGTGCTTCCCAAAGGGTCAATGGCAAGGGAATTTAGATTCCTTGAAATTCAAAGGAGAAAAGAGGAAGAGTTCCAAGCATGAGCACGACCCTTCCAAGTCTAAATGGTCGCGTGGTTGCTTGTTTTCACAAGACTATGAGAGAGCTAAAAAAGAAAAAGTGTGTTACTTGTGCTTAGCGCATGATCATGATAAGAAAAACTATCCAAAGAACACTCACAAGCAAGAAAAAGTTGGGGAAAAGGCAGTCCACATGGTCCGAGTTCTCCCACTAGATAAGTCCATGGCCATAGAAGGTTGTCACACAAACACATCTCATGAGTGTTGTGTTACTTCTACAATGTGGGTACCTCAATTTGTTCCATATGATTTGGTGTGTATGCATGGCCAAGTCAATGGCAAACAAGTCTAATGAGACGGGGCTACTCACAATTTCCTGAACTATAATCTAGTTAAGAAATTGAAGTTGCCATAGAGTCCAAGCAATCATAAGTATATGGTTTCTCTTGCAAAGGGGCACATCATGAATGTTTGGGACACAGACATCAAGGTTCTTTCTATTGATATAGAGAGTCATAATATGGTTTTATATTTTTAGGTTATGTAGTTTGCTAGATCAAATATCATTTTGGGTAGGGAGTGGTTATATAATTTAGGTCTTACTTTGCATCATAGCTATCTAGATAATACATTCCATTTTAAAGCCAATGGTATTAAAGTTTGTTTGCAAGGTGAGCAGAATGTTGCTCCATCTCCATTGATATGCTCCACTAAACTTGATCATTGCATTAAGCTCAATTCAATAAAAAAAGTATTTTTGTGTTACAAGTGTCCACAATTTTTGAGTTGTGATGAAGTGAATGATGTCTCTTGTGAAGGTAGTTCTTGCAATGTTTTTTGTGATCAGCAACGAGTTGATGCTATGCATATTGAAAAGGAAAAAGTAAAATCTAACAAACTCTCTTTTACACTAAATAATTCATTGCAATCTTTATTGGAAGAGTTCAAGGATATATTTTTGAGTGGGTTTACCTCTAGAGCAAGGCGTGCAACACGCCATAGAGGTGTTGCATGACAGTAAACCCATTAGCAAACCCTCCTATAGGCTTAACGCTAGTGAACCCCAAGAATTGGAACGTCAATCGGCTAACTACTTTCAAGGGGGTTTCATCAGGCCAAGCAATTTGCCACGGGCGTCACCAATTTTGTTGGTGAAGAAGAAAGAAGGCTCTATGCATATTTGTGTGGATTATCGTGGTCTTAACAACATCACAATAAAGAACAAATACCCTTTACCACAAGTGGATGAGCTTTTCAATTACTTGCATGGTGCAAAGTATTTTTTCAAGATCGATTTGCAATTTGGGTACCACCAAGTGCGCATCCGCGAGAGGAGGATGTCACTAACACTGCCTTTTGAACATGATTTGGGCATTATGAGTTCTTAGTTATGCCCTTTGGGTTAATCAATGCTCTAGCTACTTTTATGACACTCATGGATAGTGTCTTGCAACCTTACCTTGGTAAGTTTGTAGTTGTGTTTTTAGATGATATTCACATTTACAACAAAATAGAATATGAGCATCTTGCACATTTACGCCAAGTATTTGAATTGCTTTGTAGGAATTCACTCTATGCTAAAGGGAGCAAGTGTGAATTTTTTACAAAAGAGATTCAATATTTGGGACATATTATTTTGGTTGAGGGGGCCAGACAAGGTTGAATCCATTCTTTAAAAGCTAGCACCTACCAATCTTGAAGAGTTGCAAACTTTTCTTGGTTTGGCGGGGTTTTATTGCAAGTTTATATGAAATTATGATAAGATAGATGTGTTAATGAAAAATTAACTTAAAGCTAAGGGTTGCTACTTTTTTTGAGGTGCTGACCAACAAAGGAGTTTTGACAAGTTTAAAGTTTCCATTGCCACCACTCTAGTCAACCATTTGTGGTTGAAACAAATACTAGTGACCATGCAGTAGGTGTTGTCCTTCTTCAAGCAGGGAGACCTATTGCATTTGAAATCAAGAAATTAGATAAGGATCAACAAAGTTTCTCAGCATATGAGCGTGAGCTTTATGCTATTGTTCATGCTTTAGAAAAATGGTGTCACTATTTATATGGTGCGCAATTTGAGATAGTCTTTGATCATGAGAGTATCAAATGGCTAACTACTGAAACAAATTTGAAAGGTCGCAAAGATAACCCTACAAGAGTTCAACTTTCAACTCAGGTATTGCAAGGGTCAACACAACATAGTGGCTAATGCAATTAGACACATGCATATGGTAAATACTTTGAGTTTTACCAAGTTTAAGAGTGAGTTATTGGAATCACTAAAAGGCAAGTGCGAGCATGATCAATCCTATGAGAAGGTGTGGAAATTTGTTATGAACAGGGATCCCACTCACTCCATAGTAGATGCAAGTGATGATGTTAATTCCACAAAGGTCAGTCTCAAGTGATGAACTAAATTGTTGGAAACATGTTTTCATTGATAATGGGTACTTGTTGCACAAAGGAAGGATGTGCCTACCCTTGAGCAAAGAAACTAGGTGCCAAATTTTGTATGAGTGTCATAATTGTCCAAGTGCAGGTCATCTAGGCATTAGAAAGACCTATGCTATAGTAAGAAGGCAATTATACTGCCTGGTCTCCATAGGATGTCCAAAACTATGTAGTGCAGTGCCAAAAATGCTAGGTCAATAAGGCACAGTGCCTTAAGATAGGTGACCTACTGCAGCCTTTAGATATTCTTGACGGCAAGTGGGAAAGTATCTCTATGGATTTTATAGTAGGGTTACCCAACACTAGCAAAGGTCATGATGCTATTTAGGTAGTGGTAGATTGGTTGACTAAGATGAGCTAGTTTATCCCCATGAAGATGACAATCAAGATGCCTGAGTTGGCAAGACTATTTATTAATAACATCTATTGACTATATGGTTTGCCCACCAATATAATTAGCAATAGAGATCAAAAGTTATCAAAAGTTCAACAACCACTTTTGATGAGCAGTGTTCAAAAGGTTGGACACTATGCTTAACATGAGTATCATTGATCATCCATAGCGTGATGGTTAAACAAAGCGTGTTAACCAAAAGCTCAAAGATATGCTAAGAGAGTATGTGAGCAAGAAGAAAACAACTGGGAAGATTATCTACCCATTTTGGAATTTTCTTACAGCAATGCAAATCATGCATCAATAGGTTTTAGTCCCTTTATGTTGATGTATGGATTTCAACCACAATCTCTTGTTGTGATTGGATTAGCTAAGGATGGATTCCATCACGCTAAGGATTTCTTGCCACATCTTAATGATATGCTTAAGATTTCCAAGGAGAATGCAAGAATGGCTCAAGATAGGTACAAACACTATGCTGATGAGCATCGTTGCTTGGTTACCTTTAGTGAGGGCAATAAGTTTTTCTTAAAGATGCCAAACCATTCTTCATCTTTAAGGACAGGCAAAGTACCTAAGTTATCACCTTGCTTTTGTGGTCCTTTCACTATTCTCAAGTGCATAGGTGAAGTCCCTTACAGACTAGCTCTTCTAGAACAATCTAGTGATCATACCGCATTTCACGTCAGTCATTTGTGTAAACAACTAGGGGAGGATGCACAAGTTGTGGGTGACAATGTTTTGGTAGAATTGTTAGAGCCTTCAGTTGTGCCACATGAGCCAAAGCGTATCATGGATTGGCATAACAAGAGAACAAGTCATACTTTACATTGTCAATGTTTAGTTAAGTGGTGTAATCAACCAAAAAAAGATTCTACTTGGGAGGACATTGTTACTCTCAAGAAGTGGTTCCCCAATTTTGTTTTTGAGGACAAAAACTCTTCCAAAAGGGGGGAGTAATGTCATGGTAGCAATATTGGCAAGACGCAAGAGCTCAACCATTTAGTGCCAAGGCCTGGGACATTTGAGCATTGACCGGGTTTAAGGGGGAAGTGTGTGCCAAGTGCAGAGCCTAAGGTGCTTAGGGGACCTCACGCAAGATCCGAGATCATTGGTGGGCGACCAACTAGGTGTGAAGGGGCATGGGCTAGGGTTTTGGTACAAAAACCAACCCGCACTTAGGAAAAAGTCATTCTTGAACGGTTGAGTGGAAAAACTGAGCTCTCTTCTCCTTCAAGTTGTGTCTAGGACTACCCATGCTTGAGGATCCCTTTCAAGAGCTTAATAGATAAATGAAATAGAATAGAATGTTAGATTAAAGGTGTATAATGATTGATGAAGCGGATTGGTGAAGATTAGCAAAGAGGACAAAATAGAGTAGTTAGGAGAGAAATGGAGAGAAAAATAATTGTTTTGGAGGAAAATTAGTCCCAAAGTGTAAGGAGGGAGAAATAACAAGCTTTACATAGAGGCTACAACATTGAATAAGAGTAGTGTAGAAAATAAACAGGGGGACTAGGGCAGTGGTGAAAAAGAGAATATTTTGGGTAAATGAGGAGAGATAGAAGTCAAGAAATAGGCAAAATAGAAATAAGCTATGAGGGTTTTGGGGAAAGTGAGATTTGGAAAAAAGTAGAGGGAAAGTGAGATTTAGGGTAAATGAGGAGGAAAATGAGGCAAATAAAAGGGACTTTTTGTATGTATATGGGTTGGGGTCAAGTTTAGGCTTAAAACAAGGAAAATTTGGAGGAAAAAAAGTCATTCTTTGGATCTACCTTACTCACAATATTGTTGAGGTAGAAAATAGACAAGTTTCCACCTCAACAATCTAGTTTGGTTTTGGGAAAATGACATTTTGGGAAAAAGTGGAGGGAAAGTGACACTTTGGGGGAAAGTGGAAGGAAAGCAAGGTTTTGGAAAAATAACAAGCAAAATTTTGGCAACAAGTAGGATTTTATGCACATATATAGGTTAGGGGCAAGTTTAAGCCTTAAAACAAGGGAAATGGGAGAAAAGAAAAGTTATTTTTTGGTCGACCTTACCCACGAGATTGCCGAGGTGGAAAGAAGAGGAGTTAGGAGGCCTTGCCCACTACTTTCAAAAATGTAGAGAGAGAGAGTCAAGAGGATTAGGCCTCCCCCATTTTTAGAGGTGGAAGGCTTATGAAGAGGCCCAAAACCTAGGCCTATTCATTGCACTTGTCTTCTTAAGCATGCACATTTTTAGCTTTAATATCTTAAAGCTAGGAATCCTTACAGGACCCATGCAAGGTCCAAAAAAACTTCTAATGCTGAGAAGGCCACAATGAAATCCTTCTCAAGCAATATAAAATTAGTGGGAGATTTGAATTATTGATTCCAAACCATTGATTCTAAACCAAGATAGTGCCTTACCCTATAGATTTGATATCAAAGATGAATGTGGTGGTCAACTCAATCCAAAAAAATGACACCTAGCACAACTAAAGGCAAAGTTGTTGGGGCATGTGGTTTCAAAGAATGGCATAGAAGAATATTAGATAAACAGAAGGTCCCAATTTAGGATGGCTCAGACAAGACTACGTAAGTGGTGTATGTGAAACTCTAAGATTATCCCGTAAAAAGTTTGTGTATTTTTTGTGCAAACCGCATAGAAATTCTTGTAGTGTCATGAAAAAGCCTTATGTAAGTTTGCCATATTTTACAAGCTCATTTTGGGTCTTGAAGTTGTAACTATAAGAAAAGCCTAGTGTAATGTCCAACCCGTCAGGTATAGGCACAACTTAGGTTTATATTATAAAAGGCTCACTTTCTAGGAGATAGGGTTACTCTTTACATTTTTTACACTCTCCACCTTACACTCTACATTCTCTTCACTTCCTACTCAAGCTCTCAATATTCTTGGAGTCTCCTCTTGAGAAGGCAAGCTCTCCATAGCTCTCCAACTATTTGTAAGAATGTCTACTCTCTCTTTTATGCAATGAATTGAAGTATTATTCTCTCCATCCTCTCTTTTACTCCATTCGGTTTGGACTAATCAAAGATCCCTAGCTGACTATTGCGACCTCTGACAAAAGGATAGCTATCTCACAACTCTACACCCTTGTGACTCAACTAAAATGGATGAACCTTTATTGCATGCTTGAATACATCACAAAATTCTAACGACCATCAATTATAACTTTTGAGTATGTTGTCCTACTTTCACCCTATACAATTTAAAGCTACAACCTTTTACAAATTTAACCTTAACTAAATAATACACCATCATCATACTAAGAACAAATCACATCATAACATTTGATAATTTTGGAGCTCCCTCAACAAGGATCGCTATCCACCCACGCTATCCACCCGCTCCACCTACGGACAAAGGGAATCCCCAATTTTTGAGCACATGTGCCCGTTAACCACCATGACTTAGGTGTGTATGGCCACTTCTTTATCCTCTTTGGGGCCAGTGCTTCAAAAGGATCCCACGGGGCATTGGTGATAAGGAATCATCATCACCACTGGCCTAGGTGAGTAGACACCTCATCAAGGAAATTAATTCCCTGGCTCATCTCCATCTAGGAGAGAAACTATCACCCAATACCACTCTGGGGAAGCTGTAATCCATCCCACTTTGAGGAGAACATAAACCATACACTCCCACACTGAGGAGGCCTTAATACACCCCACTATGGGGGAAACAACTTAACCTCATCATCATATTTCATACTCAATGAACAAGCAACTTTACTCAAAATCATATCCATATCATCACAACATAACCACTTTCATCATTGCATCCTCAAGATACTCTTAACATTACCAACGCAATTGCAACATAGCATATTTGTGATACTTATTAACATATTAATAACCATTGATATTCCAACTATTGCATGCTAGCATTCTCAATAACAATTATCAAATCAAAGACAATACAATAGATATTCGACTGTCTTTCGAGTCTAAGGGTCAGTACTAGGACCGCCTTACTTAATCACATTATCATGGGGGTCACATAAAGATGCTGCATCAAAACATCTTTAATTAGATTATATACTAACAATTTTTCCTTTTTGCATGTAACATGCATACATGCATGTATGTGTGCCTTAACATTCAGGAGACTTTTGGACCCTATTTATCATCTAACCCTTAAATTTTATTCCATGTTTCACTGTTTAAGTTGATCTATCCTTGATATACACATTTGAACCTACAATTTTTCTTTACTTAACCTTGAGATGTCAACTAGCCATTTTGAGAACCCAAATTTTGGTTAAGTCCTAAAAATTGTCCACCATTGCAAACCTATTTGGAAGGTCACTTTGGAATAGACATATCTTTTCCTATATTAAGAACTAGCTAAAACTCAAAACTACAAAGTTGTAGACGGGGTCAAACTCTACAACTTTTATCCTCTGTACCCCGATCTAATTCAAAATATTTACTCCCTAAAAATCATCTGTAAAAAGACAATTCTTATAATTTTGCACACATACATGCATGTATGCATGTTACATGCAAAAGGAAAAAAATATAGGTCATTCTCACTTTTTATCATATTGCGGCAACTATTTCTCTAAATCTATCCTAAAGGTTAAAATTTTTGCAAACACAATAGTTGTAGAAATTGTTTATCTCTACAACTTTTCTTTTTATTGTAAAAAGAGATCTCATACAAAAAATAAATTATGATATCTGCAAAACAGGGTTTCAAACCAGTTTGTTGACAGTTTGTAGGAATTCAAAGAAGACAATTTTGACTGGGCATGCAATCATACCACAGTAAGGCAAGATCATAGGAGAATTTATAAAACATAGGGAGGATTTAGAAAATTTCTCACCATCCATATACCTTAATATCACATATTTCCTTGTTCTTGGTCTTTTCCCCTTCCCTCTTCTCTTAATGCTCAAAAGCGCTCATATGCGCATAGAATAGAAGAAGGAGATTAAGAAGAGGAGATTTAGAGATGATGGAGTAAGTTATGAAGGAATAACTCTACCCATAGTTTAGTTCTTATTTAGATTGGTACCTCACTCATAACAATAAAATAAATTTTACCTTGTTTGCGAATACGAAGGTGATGAGGAAGATGATCTGGCAAGTGCTTCTGATAACACTCTGGCAGAGTCTCCACATGCAATTTCTAGTAGAGAAGCCTGCAAGAATGAGTCCCCACAAGATTATTTAGGCAACCCTCCTTCCTTCCCACCTCTTGCAGTGCCCATGCATGACAAAAAATGCCCCTCCATGCAAGACGGCACCCTCTCTCCCTTGTCTCATGATTTCTAGCAATTTCCCAACCTTCACCTACTTATCTCTAACTTTCCTTAGTCTCTGTGCCCACCATTTACCACAGCTCAATTTTGGCTGGCAGTCACCTATTTCAACCGCTTGAGGCCTTTCTTGAAGTTTTCTTCGTTTTGACATCTCAAATTTAATTTTCTCTTTGTTGCTTTTTAATTATTACGTTATTCTCATATCTTGAGAAAAAATGATCTTGTCTCTTTAGAACACTATTTTTGGAATGCAAGCATGAAAGTAATTGCAAAGTTCATTATACCTCACTCTTTACAGTTTGAAAATTGAATATTTTTAATATCTGTAAGATCAAGGATCTTACACAGGAAGCTTGGCCCGCCGGCTAGCTCATGGAATACTCCTTGCATTGTCACTGCAAGGGAACCTCTAGCTTACCATTTGGGTGACCCTTGGTCTTCTCTTGGATGCTCAATCTTCTCACCTCTCAATTGTACTTGAACGGATAAGCTAAGGAGAAGCTTATTCATTCTCCCTACTCCTCTTTCTTCACTCTCATGCAATAAGCTTACACATTAACAAACTAAGCTAGAAAGCCCTTCTTCTTTGATGTGCAATGGAGGAAACATGAGATGCACAAAGCAACCTTATCCTCTGTAGCGCATGTCAATGATCATGGGCAAGGCAATAGTGCAAACAAGTAACAATGCAACAATAATATCATGCTACCTTTGTTACCTTGTTACTCTAACACATTGCATCTAATCAAATAAGCAAGTTGGAAGCATCACTCAAAACTCACCGCTTAAGCACACTTAAACAACAAAAATTAAGCATGCACTAACACTAGCAAGAATGAAAGAAAGAGATGAAGAGAGGCACAAGCTATAGCATTCATATTCAAAATAGGGAAATGACAATGAAGCTTAAAAAGCTATGGAAGCTTGAAGCTTTAGCTCAAGTAAGAGAAAGCATAGACTTGAGAGCTCTCTAAGAGAAATAACCCAAAAAAAGAAGAGGTCTTTAGGTAGAGCTTATTTTATAGAATAAGTCACTCTCTTGCCCTAGGTTTTTTCCATGCCACACATGGGCAAACAAGATACTTCTTACATAGCCTAAAATGAACCAAAGCGACTATAACTCCTAATACAAATTGAAACTTTTGCAAGCCCGTTATGTATACATAATCCTGTGCATACATCAATGTCAAAATAAAATGTGAAAAAAAAATGACAACCATTGCCAATTGCATCTTTCACTTTGGCGGAGTGCTTCCACTGTCATCCATTCCATGCGTCAGCATCTTGTTCACGCCCAATAATCTGCCCAATCTAGCCCATGTTCATCCTGTTGGGATGGGAAAGTGAAATCTGCATGCAAACAAGGAAAGAACGTGAAGTATGTTATGCATTGGAAAACAATGGAAAAAATTTGACAATTGGATGCATGAACTAACATGTGTGTGTGTGTGAGGTTTGAGTTTGAGAATTGATAACTAAATATTTTGTAACAATTGCCCAAATTTAAAACTAAAGATAAAAGCTTTTGTGCTTCCCCCAACTCGAGGAATTGCCCATTGGTTATGGCCTATTCTCTATCTTATGCATATCTTGGCCTAGTTTATTGTCTAACTCCAAGTGTTAGTATTGCAAGGAAGGGTCTTTTATTTATGTTTTGTGTAGATCCACCCCATGGGGGCCAAGGTATTGAACCACCTACCTCTGCCAAGAGAATATGTGATTCAAGTCAGCCATGGCAATGTTTTGTGCTTTATGGTGTTGTGTTTCTTTAATGTCTTTAAAAGACTTAAAGTGCACACGCCCTAAGTAGAACAAGGTATTGGGCTCCCCATACTAGAAGTACAAGAAGACCTACCATGGCCTACAAGGTGATGATGTTACTTTTATGTCGTCATGATTTTTTTAGTTTTTTGATGTTTGATCGTATCCCATGAATATCAAGGTATTGGACTTAGGGTACCAAAGGTAACCCTAAGGCCTACTAGAAAAATTCAATGGCAATAACCATTGTATGTTTGTTATTTTTGTTGTTTTTTTATTTTGTTTGAATTTTTATGGGGTCATTTTAAGTGTTAATAATCCCCCTCCTATCTGCATTAGCTTTCCCTAAAGTTAGAGAATAGCCTAAGCCTTGAATTTATATTATTGGAGAATTGGTCATATTCATAGGCTAGTCAAATCATAAAGACGTCTATTCAAGTCACTAAAGAGGGATGCTAAGTTAGAAATAATTTGAGTGATCGGCTATCCTACTCAACCTTTTATTGTGAAGTGGTCTAACATGCAAATGCAAAATTGAACTTTAAAAGAAAAATCAAAGAACTGGAATGTTCCACCTGTTATTTGGCATGTTGTGTGCTAGTAGGAAGTGGATGGTGGTGGCTCCAATTTTTTCAGACTCCTTGTTGTTGTTGTGCTCTATCTCCCGAGCATGTAATGTCCAACCTGAAAGAAAACCTGCCCCCAAAAAAGGTGGTAAAGGCAAATGTTACGAATTTAGCATTTATTTTTTAATTATGAATTTTGGACGTTATTTTCTCACATTCTTTTATTATAAGTATTGAGAATGTTCTTGGGATCTTTGGAATACTCCATGGCATCAGTTTAGTGATCTATGCTGTCATAAATGAAAAAGGATTAAATTTGAGCAAAAAATATTCCACAGTGTGAACCGGCCAAAACCTAAGACAAGCTTGGGCTAGTTCGGGCACAAAAAGCAAAAGTGGAACTTCTTTTGAGGATCAAGATGGCGCCTTCTTGAGGAGGGATTGGAGAGCCTACAAGTTCACAAAAAGCACCACAAGTGAAATATCAAACCCCCCCAAGCTTATCTTTACCCAAAGCATCTCCTCTTTTTCATCTTTCTCACACAGATTATCATCTTTCTCACATAGATTATCATCTTTATTATGTACATATTAACCCTATCATTGAAGGCTTCATCTTCTTGAACTTTGCTAGATTTTTTGCAAAAGAAGCGATTTGGAAAGGTCAAGTACTCAATCATCAATTGAGGGGGATTGTTGGTACCCAATAGTGTTGAAAGTGTACTCTTCTCTCTCTCTCTCTCTCTCTCTCTCTCTCACCTTTTATACTTTGTTTAGTGTTCTTTACGGTTGTTTTTATCAATTTGCTGATTGGAATCTTGTTTAATGAATTGTTTATTGTGTCAAAAGTGTTTGGTTTGATGTAGGAAGTCTAACATCTCTTGATTTAATAGTGCACCATTGTGGCGGTTACCTTTGGATTTAACACTATTGAGCATGTAGAAGCCTTCAAGGAAACACTTCTCAAGGTGGCACTGTCAACCCTGCTCATCTATAATAATTCATAAAGAAAAGATTTTGGTGGAAGGGGATTAAACCATGTCACAAGATACACATGATGAAATTAATTTCACAATATTAACTTTGAGGAAGATGAATCCTCAACACATTGAACTCATGCTATAATATATTTACAATGCAAAGGCTTCATGAGGCACAACACAACCCCTTTTTCACCCTATGGTGCAAAGCCTCATGTTTGCTTATGATATGGTTCTTACAACAAGGTCTCCTCCTTAAGAATTTAATCCTCCATAAGGAAGTGAACAACTAATAAGACCGTTAGAGTGAGAAGAGCAACACAAATAAAGATGCAATGATCTTTCTTCTCATACAATAAAGAGGAGAAGATCTATCTCTTCTAGTAACTCTTCATCTTCAAAAAGTGGTAGAAGCACTTCCACCATCAAAGAAGAAGAACCCCCTCTCCATCACCAAGTCCACCCTCACCACATTCTCAAGAAGAAGACTCTTATCAAGTACGGTAATGCACCCCTAAATGTCAATCAAAGAAGCGCAAAAAGACCCATCATTCTTGGAAGAGGGCTCACAAATTGAAGAAATTTGAGGAAGGAGGGAAAAACATTACCTTCCTTTATTATGATGTCACTTATGGTCACACCGACAAGGTGCTAAGCTTCATCCAACAGTTTGATGTAGCTTTTAGAGGTGAACACTTCATTGAACATTCAAAGCTATGCCATGTGGCTACACATCTTCAAAAGTATGCTTGTCAATGGTGGGCTAGCATGCAAGATCAAGGAGTAGAGACCAAGACTTGGAAGGAATGCCAAGTTGCTCTCATGATTTTTTTTTTGACAAACCAAGCCCAAGATGATGTCTTAATGGCATGACAAGGTCTCAAAATCAACAAAGGGGAGCCAATTAAAAAGTATGTAGATACGCTTTAGGATTTGCATCTCAAAGCATTGTCAAAAGAATTGACTTTGTTGAGTAAAGACAACAATATTGTGTGGGGATTTCTAAATAAATGCGTGAATACATCAGTGTGCAAAGGCCTAAATCTATATTGAAATTCATCCATTGCTGCATTATTGCTACAAAGATATTTTATCCTTCTAGCAAGATGTTCTTCAAGTTGCAAGAAAAGTACAAAAAGGCTCCCAACAAATAGCATTCTTCACATGATGCAAAGGACAACATATAAGAAGAAGGAGAAAGGAAACTTCAAAGGTCAAAACAAGCTCTCACCCAAAGAGCTTGAAAAGTACAAGAAGGAGAATTGATGCTTCAAGTGTGGGGAACAAGGGCA
>JAWWVC010000060.1:3773-14064 GCA_033807815.1 Rumohra adiantiformis | reverse complement strand
ATAAGAGTAGCAAACAAACAAATAAACAAATGAGCGATTGTGTGTGTGCAGCTAAAGTACGCATTTAAAGTACTAAGAGCTGGGTCACACGGGGTTTTAGTAGATTTAGTAGAATTAAGGTTTAAATTAATCAAAATGTGGTCACACGCTTTTTAATTTGAAGAGGAGCAGCAGGTTGGAAGCCGGTTGAAAACGAAAAAAACAAAACATCCAAAATCAGTGCCAAAACTCTCTCTCTCTCTCTCTCTCTCTCTCTCTCTCTAGCGCCAAACTATCTCCATTTCTCTTCAAATTGCTGGCGCCAAATTTCTCTGCTCTGCAACTGCTTCAACAACAAATATGAGCAAGATCTCTTTTACTCTCAATTCATTCTCAGTTGTGCCTCTCTCTCTCTCTCCCTCCTTCCACACACACACACGCACGCGTGCAGGAACACACCCTACTGGACGTACCTGTTGGTGGCAGAGTGTCCATGATTGTGAGCAAGAGAGCGTTGCTCTTGAGAAGAACTGTGAGCAAGAGCGCGCAATTTCATTTAATTTGCACCGAAGCGCATGATGTGGCAGCCGGTGGAGAAAGTGGCAGCCGATGGAGAAACAGTTAGGAAGAATTTTCATTGGTTAAACCCCCGTAATACCAGTGATAAATCCCACTTTAATGGATTTACGGGAATTATGGCCTAAATCGAGATGGAGTCACGGAGGCTCGAAGCATACCTAGTTAGGTGCGGACTGTGCGGTGGGGCTGCCGCGGCCATTTTCCCATTTGGGAAAGAGACCACTTTCCCTTATTTCCCCCCTATAGTGACAGGTATTCTACGCCTTGCTTGCACGAGCTCATGCAAAAAACGCGAGTCGCGATCGCGAGGACGACGTCGCAAGTCGCGACTCGCCAGTGGCCACTTAGCAAAATGCTTTTTTTCCCCAAAATGAACGCGCGGCCAAATTCCAGAACAGCCGATTTGTGTGTGAAGCGCGCTGCGCAGGCTTATCCATTCTACTCCAGTCGTCTCCACCATCCACAGTAGCACTGCCGAGTCTTGACTCCCAAGTTCCCTAACGCCATCCACCCGCAGGTCAGGGAGAGGCTCAGCCAGCTAATAAGGTATGTGGCAAGGGAAGGAGGAGTCGCATTTGGTTAAACCGCCCATTACCTGTTGTGTTGGACAAAGCCTAGCAGCTCATGCTTGGGCTCTCCCTTGGCGCTCTCCGTTGAAGAACTACAGTTTGCCCCTTGCAAATTGCAATCTGCGGCTGCCTCACAGTCCACAGAGCTGAAGCTTGGAAGCACATTGCAACACCGGTCACCCTTGCTCCTCGGCGTGGCTCTACATCGTGCCTTCAGAAGGCTTCATGCTGGAACAGGTTCATACCCTTTACATGTTTTTTGCAATGTTTCCTGGTTCCATGTATGATGTGATATAGCTCCTTTGTCTTTGCTTGTTTGATGTTGTTACTTCAAAACATGCTCACATTACGTTCGATCAGCACTGGTCTTCTTACACACACACACACAACACACACACAGAGGATTTTGCCCACTCCCATGGCTGTAGCAAATCCACACACACTATAGCTTTACTTTTGTCTTGGAAAAGATGCATGTATTCCACTCCCATAGCTGTAGCAAATCCTTGCTCACATGGAGAGGCATGCAAGCATGGTGCTTGGGCAGACGCTTACGGTTTGTGCCGTTTCTTTGTCCGAATACAAACATGCCCAAAGCTATGCTCGCTTCTATCCTCCACCTCGCCAAATCCCGTAGCCCGCAGGCGTTCTTCCTCAAGTGGCTTGCACATACAAAGCAGCAAAGGAGGGCACCTGTCTGCTGCTTGCCCATCATCAAACGAGAAGGTCGTCAACATATGACTGACCACCAGCATGAAGATGTTCATGTGCACTTGCAGCAGAAACCCTCCAAAAAGGATGCTGCGACGACACAAAATCAGCATCATGACATGCATGTGCGATCACAGAAGCTCTTTAAAAGAGTCGACGAGTCGCATGACTCGCATGCAAGAGCGCGACAGACACCTGAGTTTAGCACTCAATTGGGATCTGCAGAGAGCTCAATTTTGTCATGTTTACAGAGGCAAAGATTGATCGTAGAGAAAGCTATTAAAAGGTTTTAATTGAGAGAGATTTTGTGTTGATGAGTCCATTAGAGAGAGAAAGGGAGAGAGAGCTTGGTTGGCACAGTGTAGTAAGGCCCAGAGAGAGAGAGAGAGAGAGAGAGAGAGAGAGAGAGAGAGAGAGCAAAGCCTAGACTTGATGACGTGTGTGTGGGATAGGCTTTTTGTGTACTAACAAGAGAGGTAGCTATTGCAAAGAAAGAGTGTTGCATGTTTTGTGTGTGATGCAGGTTGCATGTTGTCCCCACTACCATTGCCCAACGTAGAAGGCAAGAGAAAGAGCATGTGTATGTAGCATGCGTGCATCTTTGTGTGTGTGCCAGGTCTTGAAGGTTGCAATTTGTTATCCATTGATTCACCTCTGCATTTGCATTGCTTTTGGATTTTGTGTTTTTGACCTCTAAGTTTTGTTCTAAAATTGAAAATCTTTTGTGTTTTAAAATCTCACTTGATTCTGCTACCCATTGATTCATCTTTGCATTTGCATTGCTTTTGGATTTTGTGTTTTTGACCTCTAAGTTTTGTTCTAAAATTTAAAGTCTTTCGTATTCTAAAATCTCACTTGACCTTTGCATGGCTGACGAAACCTTCACCGTAAGCGTCTGAAAGCTCCAAAATCCAACTTGTCCCTTTAAAACTTTAAACCCCATTCTTGTACTCAAATCTTGATCTCAAAACCTCACTTGAATTTCCTAAGTGAGAAAATCTTAGACACGAGGTATTTTTATTCAAGAAAAAAGAGCCAAGTTTCTGGATGATCCATTTATGCATAAGCTTCAAAAAGCAAGAACTGCTTAGACTTGGATTGCACAACCTTTGTGGAAAAATTGGTGTGTTTCATTACTTGCTGCAATTTTAATCAAGCTAGGATCCAAGCAAATACATGAGGGTAAAACCTTAACTTCTTGAATTCCCGCTAAACAAAGGAGCTCATACACACAAACTCTTAAAACCTCTTGTGGTTTAGGTGAGGAGCACCCAAAGGAACAATAGGTTAGGTGTGGAGCACCCAAAGGAAAAGTAGGTTCATTTGATTTTTCTAAGGGCCCATAGATACATGCTTCTAAGAAATGGATAGCCAGGTGTGGTAGGTATCATGATAGTCCCCAAAGAGATGAGCATGACACACACACACCTCTACTTGAATGCCTTGACCTTGCGGGATGGGTGCTCAACTTGTGGTTGTTATGTAACAAAGAGAACTCTTTTTATGTGTGCAGATTTCAGAAGCGGGAGTTTCCAGTGGTCAAAGCTATTACCTCAACATTCTTTGGCTACTCTTCAGTGTCAACTCATCTTATCTCTTTGAGGTCAGAGCTTCTTTTCTAATATCCTTGCTGCTAACTCACATGTCACATGCTTTGAGGATGTAGTAGGAGAGCTGCAAATATCATCATATTGTCATAGATATTGTGTTATATCTTTTTCAATTTTTGTCTCAAAATGTCTATTTTGTAAGCAAAGATGTTTATGTTTCAGATTCATAATGGAAATATCCATTTACGTGGCTTGCAATGGTAGCGATAACCCGTCGCCTATTGGCTGCGTGCGATGCCCTGAAAAGTCCACATTTTCAGCTGTGCGAATAGAGATTAATGAGGATAAACTCTTTGAGGGACCTTTTTCTTTTCTAACCAAAAAAGGAAATCGATTAGGTTCCCATCAAGAAGAAAAGTGGCAAGTCGGTGAGAGAGTTGTCATAGTTAAAGATTGTGTAAGCAAAGATACTAGTGAGGGGGATGACGAGCGTGATAAGAATTATGCTTTGCATGTGGTTGCGATGGATGATGTAGTCGAAAAGGCATCCCCCATAAAGGCTAAAAAGAGTAGTGAATTTCCAAGGCTTAGGAGTCAACTCGCGACAATGGAGGAAAGTAAACGATGGAAACATTCACATAAGGAGTGCAAGAGAAAACTTCAAGCTCTGGGTCGGAATGATAGGTTTGATCTAGTTTCAGAGGATGTTGGAGGAAAAGCTATCTTTTCCATTTTTTGTCATGAATGCAATGTCATATACGGGAAAGGGGGTCGAGATACTTATTACAACTTCATTCGTACACACATAAAAACATTGCCTCATGATCGTGGATATAAAGCATACCGACTTGAATCTCCTAGGGAATCCTCAAGAGATAGTATCCTAGAACAAAATCAGAAGATTGTTGAGCAGAAAATGATTGAAGTATGTGAGTTTTGTAGTAGCAATGGTGTGGAATTCAAAGTAGTTGAGGCTACACTAAAGGATTACACAACACTATCTTCGATGTATCTTGAGTGTATGTCAGATGGAAAAAGAGTAAAGATGTTTCCAAATGGAAGCTCTTTACAACATGCTTTATCCAAACATATAGCTTCTAAGATACACATAAAAGCAATCACAGGTTTACAAATGGGACCAAGTGAACCTAATAAAGGGGGCCGTCCTTCCCTAGCAAATGTCAACGATCCAAGTCAACGCAAGATGGGCCACTTTTTCTCTCCAGATACGACTATAGGTAATCACACTTTCTCACCTAGAAAGATATGTGGCTATTTTCTAAATTTTTTTTATAAATCTTTTATGTGAAACATCCTCGTTTTTTGATGTTGTAGAATCCCAAGAGAAAAACTTGTCTGACAAGGCATCTTCAAGCAAAGGGAAACAAATTGTGGAAGGTACACATAAACTTATACCTTCAAAACTCTTGCTTTTTTTGTTTTTTCAATTATCAAATTCATAATTAGCACTCATTGTTTTATAATTATAATTTTATTTCTTTTTGTATCTATTTGATAAATAATCTTTATTGTTTATGAGATTGATAAGTTACTTATGCATCTATATCTTTTTTGGTGGGTTACCACAATGTAGGGATCGATAAATTATCCTACATGTGTTGGGGATATTGGCAAGAGAATATAGATTATAATGGCAAGATAGCACTTTTGAAGCCACTCTTAGATGATAGTCGTGGTGGTACAACATGGTTTTGTGAACCACAAACTGCAGCAACTGTGAATGTCAATGATAGAGTCATTGACATTTGTGGGACTTTTAGGCACAAGAGCTGCAAGCGTATTACATTAGCAAATGGAGGCTTTACAAACCTACAATGCTCATATTGTGCTAGCATTCCCAAAGAACGAGATTTCTATATGAGAGCTCTTAGAGAAAAAATGGCTAAAGTGCCTAGAGGAAGCAGAAATACGGGGAGAGGCAGAAGATTGAATTATCTCACTAATTTGGAGATCTTTAATGTTGCAAAAACATCTCACAAAGCAAATCGCACTTTAGTGAGGGAGCTATGGTTTGCTAAAACAAGAGTGGCCACCTTATCGGTTCGTGTTCGTAGTCTTAAAGAGAATGCAAAGGAGGCTATGGTGCGCAAGGATGTAAAGAGGTTTTGCGATGCTATCAAAGAAGCACACAGATGTGGAAAGTTTGAGGAAAATGAAGCTCTTTGGAACTTCTTACTTGACCTTGCTAAAAACTCCACTCGTCCAGGGAAAGGCAAGAGATACTCCTCAACTACAAAGGAGCTTTATGAGACTGTAAAAATATGGGGCGGCCCAAGGCTACATAATCTTCTATCTTTGAATCTGGGTGGCCCACACATGTCGACAACTATGAGAGCTTCACAAAAAGCACATCATTTTATGCTTGGAGAGAGAGATGACTCATTTGAGTATGCTGCAAAAATTTATAAGAATGTTATGAAAGAGGTTGGTTTGCAGTTAGGTAGTGTACCTTCAATTGTTGCTGAAGATGAAACAGTAATCAAGAGAATGATAAGGTGGATCAGTCAAAATGATGCTTTGGTGGGCTTTTGTGGCCCCAAAGATGATCATATATGTAAATCCAACTATGTAGTTGAAGTGGGAGAAGGTGAGTCAGGATACAATGCAATAGTGAATGCATTTGAAAGGGATGTGATTGCTCATTATGCAAGGGTACTTATAGCAAATCCTCTATGTGAAGCATTACCACGATTGGTTATTGTTGTACAACTCACATGCAATCGGTTTGATGCTACTTTTGTACGCAAACAATGGATTATAGTTGAGCGCTTATGGAATAAATATCTAAAGGATATTGTGGGTCCCTTAGTGGGTCATGCATCTGATGGTGATTCAAGACGCAGAAAGTTGATGCTACATGATTACACATGCCAAAAGCAGAATAAGTTTTTTATTCCATGGGATGGTTGGTTTATGAGTGCTACAATTGAAGATAATGTTGTCTATGGTCTACATGACCAAGACTACATTCACAATGGGAAGAAGCTAATCAACCCTTTGGATAATGCTTCAAAGAGGCTAGTACTTGGTAAAAATCTAGCCACATTAAATCATTTGTTGCTGGTATATAATTCATATACCACTGATGAGCATGGTCTTCAAGAAGGTGACGTCATTCGCAAGGATCGACAAAATTGGAGGGCTGCACAACGAATTGCTTCACGCAAAGTACAACATTGTCTCATACAACTTTGAGAGAGAGGTCAACATCGGGGCGAAAGAACTCTCGGAACTGAAATGTACCTTTCAGTGGTGGCCTCGTACTTTGACATTTTTATGTCACCTTCAATGACCTTACTTGATCGTGTGCGAGCTGCATCAAAAGTGTCTTTTTTCTTCAGGTATAACTAATTGTAGACCTTTCCTTGAGAATTTCTAACTATCATTATTTTGAATGTAATTAATAAAAAATCCAATGTGATTGTAGGTTGTGGCGCTTATGGGTCTTAGAAACAAGAGAGTGCACCTTGAAACAGAACTTCATCAGTACAGAAACATTTTTGGACATACAGATCTCATGCCATTTTGTTGTTTTGTTGATGAAACTCTTTAGAAATCATTATCCTCACTTGTCCGTTCCATTTTCTTCCACTGGATCAGATGCATGTGAAAGCTTTTTCAGTAAAGTTGGAGGCATGATAAGAAATGAAAGGTGCTATGATGCGTGTGACTTGTTAGGTAGTGTGGGTGCTTTGAATAGGATTGCGGAATTTCAAGCAAAAAAGTGTTTGAAATTTCCTACAGCACATTCTAAGCAAGAGAACATTTGGGCTCATTTTGAAGAAACGTCTGGTTTAGCAACTGCTAACTTGGGTGATTACTCATCAATTCAAACAGATGAGATGATAGTGGGAGCATTGCAAAAGGGATTTGCCGATGCTAAATCTTTGTGCTTACAACTAGATATGCATTGTAAGAGTAAGAAAAATGATTCATGGTTTGATAAGCCATGGAAAAGTGAGGATTTTGTTCACTTAGAGACAGTGGAACAATCAGAGGCCGAAGATCTTGAAGAAGTTAGTGAAGAAAGAAATGCACCATCAAATGTTGTTGTAGGTCAGGGGGATGAGGATCGCATGGTTGTGGAGACAGACTTAAGGCATGAAATTGACTCATTCCTTGACAAAAGAGAGAATGTTATCAGTAACGCTTGTCCATTTGTCATGGTTGAGGGGAAACAAGTCTACAAAAGTACATTAGTTAGCGAGCTCAATGGAAATCCTACCCTATCCAAGGATCGGTTGACAAGAGTTCGAAGTGCATCTTATTTTTCACTTGAGGAAAAGGTTATTGATAGAGGGGGCTCATGGTTGGGAATTGGCTCAGATTGTGCAATATTTTTTGAGACACATGGTGCAAAAGAAATTACTCAGTGCAAGCGTAAAGGAAAACCAAACAAAACAAGCCATGGAGTGCAAAAAGGACATTGGTACTTGGGACGAGTGATTGCAATGAGAAGCAAAGTTGGAAATGGGTGGAAAGAGCAAAAGCATGCTATAGATTTGCTCAATAGGCCTGTGAATACAGAATTGACCTTATCATGGTACCAAAAAGTGAAGGGAGTGCGGTGTTACACTTATGACTTGGTAGATAATCAAAGCATCGACTTGCAATGTGTGATAGCATTAGCAAACTTATCATATGATGCTACTTCTCAAAAGTATTACTTGCTTGAAAGTGATCAAAAGATCTTCCATGATTTCGTCAAAGGTATTGATTATCTCGCTTCTCTTCATGTCTAGTTTCTATCTGGTTATTATATGGTTTTTCTTTTTTAATTTTTTATTTGCTTTTTTTGAATTTTAGGTTGATCTTTCAAAAAAACAATTCTACGTGGCATGGGCACACGATCATCGATTTTTGTTAGGTATGTTACTTTCATGGTTTTCTCACCTTGAAACTTGTTTGTAAAATTCATGATTGTATGTATTTAAGCTTTTATTTTTTGTGTGCAGATTTACTCTTATGTTTTTGGAGTCATCATGCAAATATCTACTTCATCTTTCAAAGTTTAGATATCATCTTTTTATGCTCTTAAGATCAGTTCTCTTGGATTTTATTTTAACATTTGTTGACCTTAATCCTGAACAAGTGTAGATGGATTAGTGTTTGACATGTAGTTGTCAACAATCTTGTTTTGTTATGAACATCTTTTCATTTAAGTTTGTTGTGACCAAATTATGTTTTCTCCAAGGAAGAGGCATGTTGTTTTAAAGGTATAAAAGCTCACTTTATCTATTTGACTTTTAGGGTGTCATGAAACACTTTGTTTTATTAATCATTGTATGATGTTTCCCATATAATGTAACACTTTGTTTTATTAATCATCCTATGATGTTTCCCATGTAATGTAACACTTCTCAATAGTTCTTGATTGTAAGTTGTGATCATACTCACATATGTTAGTATAATCTCTAAGATCTCATTGAAAACGATAATGAATTTTCATTCTTATCACATTACTATACCAATACATTTAGAAATGTTGAAGGTGCTTGTAAAATGCTCTACCACTAGTGTTTTATTCAAATTCATTTGCTGTGATTATTATATAATGCTCACTTTATTTATTTGACTTATAGGGTGTCATAAAACACTTTGCTTTATTAAGCATTGTATGACGTTTCCCATATAATGTAAGAGTTCTCAATAGTTCTTGATTGTAAGTTGTGATCATACTCACATATGTTAGTATAATCTTGAAGATCTCATTGATTTTTTATGAAAACGACAATGAAATTCATTTCTTATCAATCGTATCACTATACCAATAGATTTAGAAATGTTGAAGGTGCTTGTAAAATGCTCTACCACTGGTGTTTTATTCAAAGTTCATTTGTTGTGATCATTATATAATTTTCTAAAGTCTATGCACTACTATCGAGTTTATTCTTAGTCATGTTTCTAAAAAAATGCACAAGGAAAAGTGCAAATAAAAACTGTGTTGAAGATGTCAATTTTTTTCGCGTACAAAACTGTTGATTTACAATGAAGGTAGTTCTTTTTGTTACATCTGCGTTCGTTGATTCACAACAATGGTATGTTAAGCTCTCACGATGCTTTGCGTTTACAAAGGGGGTTTATGGCAATGTCTTACGTTTACAAAGGGGTTTTTTGAGACTTCACGCACGCACGTGGCGTTACATGTGGTTGAATAGTGAATCCCCCTTGATTCTTACCCAAAAATGAGGGTTTTCCCCTCTTTTTATGCTCTTTGTGATAACAAGGATTGATAAGCAAACTCCCTTATCCTTTAACTCTCCCTACTTATCCACTATTTCCTCCTCATTTACCATTTTGTTTTAGCATAGAATAGCAATATTTATGGGTTTCTTCTAGAATTCACCCTTTTCTTAGGCCTTTGCTCCTTGAATTCTCGCTGGGAGATGACCAAAAAATTTTGTACGGTCTTGAATTTAAAAATTTTGTTCTCCGCAAATGCATATGGTGCAATTTTTTCACTAGCTATGGTCTTGACTAAGTAAAATAAGTCTTTTTGGATACGTAATATTAAGAGTTTTCAAATTTACAATTTTCTCAAAATTAGCCCCATGTCATTGGGATTCTTTTCTCAAAAAATCTCAAATCTATTTAAATAAAGCTTAATACATGGTTGGAATGAATTGAAAGTTTATTTTTAAGTTAAATAAACTTAGAGTAGTATCTTGAGTACATAGGTGTTTGATGACACACTTCCCAATGCAAGGTGCAAGCTAGAGGCAAGTAAGGGACTTGTAGGAGACCCTTACACTCTTCTTATTCTTCCTATAGGATTATGCATCAGACTCAAAATTTGAGTCTTCCTCAGACTTTGAACCAAAGTATCTAACTCTTCACTATCTTCCTCTTCAGAGTCTAGATTATCCTTATTTTTCTCTTACT
>JAWWVC010000059.1:0-14095 GCA_033807815.1 Rumohra adiantiformis | reverse complement strand
GGGAGGTAGACCTACGGCCCTAGAGTTGTAAGCGCTAGTAGGCTTATTATAGAGGCTCTCCATTTGCACCCTCAAGTCCTAGGGCCATAAGGGCCCTCTTTTGTCAATAAGCACTATTAAGTTGAAAATATTCAAAACACTAGTAAGTTTTAATCATAGTGTATTATTTGACATCACTCAAAATAGAATCCAGCCCTTAGAAATTTTAAAAAATACAAGAGACGTACTCTTCTACCTTGAGATCATAAATAACCAATTAAATTTTTTTTGGTGCCATTTGATAGTTTACGTGATCAACAAAAATTGTACAAGACACTTGCATAGGGAAGATGGCATTGCTCTAGCCAAAAAAGTTTTTTAGCATTAAAAAAAAACTTTGATAGCTCTCAAGACAAGTTTCTTTAAATAATTTGTATTGAATTGCCATACTTTTAAACCAAACAAACCTATTTAACTCAAATGACTTTATTGGAGATGACATAATAGAAATGAAGTATTTAAAAACACTAGCTATTGTGATTAATAAACATTCTACATAATGTTTATGGCTCTTAAACAAAACTCATAATCACAAATTAAATCAACAATATATCTAGAAACTTGACAAGCTTCACCTCCTACAGAAAAACTAGTAAGTAAAAAGAGTAAGGTATCTCCAAGATAGAGGGTGTTCAGCAAACACCATTTTTGTAGAGCTATTAAATTTCAATAGAATTTTGGTAGCTACATCATCAAACATATATTTTATTGTTGAGATTACAACTTCAAACTAATTAATTACCTTGAAAAATAGTGTTATGTAAACAAGGAAGTCTTCTCATAGTAGAATGCACTTCATAAAACCAAAGTTTGGACTACTGCACACTTCCTTTTATTAAATGTATTTTTGAAAAGTATATACAACACCAAAAATGGTGGTAGTTGATGTTAAGGCAACATGACCCTAACACAATCAACCTCAAGCTACATTTGATCTCTCTTCTTGAGATTTTTCTTCCTTTGAGACTCATAACATTTCATTACATGTTTTGTCTCGGGATCTGAGTGAAACTTTACAAAATTTTTCATTGTGTATTCTCTCTTGTCTTTACTGTATAGCCATCCGCATAACCATGGAATGATTACATCTTTTAAAAAACTTCCAAGTAGATCACTAGACTGGTTCCAAAATTTTGGAAAAATCAAATAAGTTCCTCGCATATTCCACATAACACGATATGGACTATCATCAAACATAAGAGTGTTACTTCCATCTAAATGATCGAATAGTCTCCATATTTTTGGCAAATTCTTGTGATAAGCTCTTTTGTGGCCAATCATAAAACTTGAATCCTGGCAATATCTTTTGTCCATAATCATCTTGAATTTATGGTTCTGGGTAGGGAAACATTTGTTAAGTATGTGCCGAGCTTTTTGTAAACGATGACAGCTCCAAATCCAAACCTCAAAAAACTCAAAACAAAAGTTTAAAAAACACTCTGCATCTGGACGCACTGCATGCATCTCATTGTTATCTTCTACAATGCAAAAAGTGTTAGTCCAAGATGGCCTTGAAAATTCTGGGTGATTTTCAAATGTTGCAAGAAGTACACCCTCTAGATCCAAGATAAGTGTTTTTTTTTTCTCTTTAAAAGATGCTAGCAAGGGCTTGAATCGCTGCTCTTTATATGATTGAGATCTTTGATATAAGATGAGAGGATATTTCTCTCGTTTGTGCCATTCTATTAGCAAAATGCGTTTTCCATGAGACCCTGAAATGATAACAAAAAATTCAAATGAACACTTTTATTCAAACTCAAATGATGATGCTTCCACAAAAAAAAAATCATTAAATTTAGGAGCACATTCTCCATAAAGCACCCAATGAGTCCAAAGTCATTAAATATGATTTTTTTGAACGCTTGAGAGCCATAGACTACCCTCGATATCAAGAAAACACTCTATGGCCCTAGGGCCATAGATTGTGCCCTTTGTAGAGCACTTGACTTGGCCCCTCTATAGCTCAAAGGTCATTGGGTACCCTCTATGAGGAGAAGGGACCTTATGGACCTAGGTCCATAGGATACCTAGCCCCTTGTAGAGATGCTACCTTGGCCCCTTATGGTATAAGACCCTTATGGACTCAGGTCCGTAAGGCTATCTCTTCTCAAATAGGTTACACTTTGGCCCTAGGGCCACATGGGGTTTCTTTTCATAAAGAAGAAACTTTATGGACCTAAGGTCATAGGATGGCTATGTTACAAGTTGTTTGTGAAGAGAGAACCCTACAGACTTGAGCTTGTAGGGTGACCAGAGGGTCTTCTTTTGTGAAGAGACAACCCTATGGCCCTAAGGTCATCTAATCACATGCCCTATAAGAGGCACTTGGCCACAGTACGGCCCTAGGGCCGTAAGGTGGCCAAGGGGACTTCTTATAGGGACACTCTTTTTGTACCCTATGGTCTTGGGGCCATAGGGTGCTATTTGAAAGAGTAATGACCCTACAACCCTTGGGGCATAGGCTATTAGCTAAGGCCACTGCTCAACTTGTGCAAAAGGAGACCTTCTCTAAAGAGAAAGAATGCCATGGCTCAAGGGCCATAGGACACCCTTTTTTAGAAAGAAAAATCACCTGGCCCTATGGCCATAAGACCAAGGTACCCTTGTAGAGCCCTTACATTGGCTACGGACCGCAGTTCGTAGGACTATCTTTAAGCTATATGGTGACTAGGGAGCTCTAAAAGAGCCTCTACTTTGAGCATCCTTTGCCGCAAGGGCCAAAGGGTGACCAAGGCCTCTTAAAGTGTATTTTATAAAGAATGTAGCTAGGCACCCTATGGCCCAAGCATTGCAAGATACTTTAAAGAAAAAACCAGCCTATAAAGCTCTATGTCCATGGGAGGAACCAAAGTGCCTCCTATAAAGCCTCTACCTTGGCACCTTATGGACCCAAGGCCATAGGGTACCCTTTAAGTTGAGAAAAAAGTTTACGGACCTTGCCCCATAGGCAATAAATGAAATCCAAATTGAGCCTTTATCTTAGACACCCTTGAGATGCTTGAGATGCTAGAGTAGCAAAAGGCCTTATGGCCATATGGCCATGTAGCTCTTCTAATGGCTTAATGAATTCAACCAACAGCACAAAGTACTACAAAAAATTCAATTATAAAAACTAAACATTTTGCACATGTAAGTCTTTAGCTGCTTATAGCAACACTGAAAAAATTTGAGAAACTAAACAAATCTTACATCTTCATAGTTCTTGGGAGCATAGGCACTCCAACAAAAGTTGAATGTACAAGAGGATCTTTTGTAGATCTCATACCATTACAAAAACTTGTTGCACCCTTGCCTTTCATAGAAACCTATTTGAGATTATACTCAAATTTCAGCTGTTGTATATACTTCTTGGCATCAAGTGCCCTAATAACAGGCTCCTTGTATCCTAGTTTTACGGCAAACATAATTGCTTCAGCACTTTTTAGGGTTGAGATAGATTTGATACTTTTTAGCAACCTCATCTTTTTGCAATCAAGAATTCCAAGTCTCTGATCTGGGCTTCGAGTGGACATTCCACTAGTGCTAGATGTTGCACCTTTCTCTTCACCAAGGGTTTGAGGAGCTTTTGGTAGTTTACCTGTGAATTGTGTTTTCTCTAACCATACTAAGTTCTTATCCTCCCATTCTGCAACAACTGTGTGTACACAACTATAAAGCTCATGACCTGGGACTATGTGTGCTTGTCCATGTAAAGAAGAGCTTGTGATAGTACAAATGTCATTGACATGATGGAGAGCTTTGATAGATGGTAGTAGCTCACCAAGGAGTACATTATCTTCTTTATCAACATCAAATGGTGGCGGAAAAACACAACTACCTATAGGATTTACACATCCCTTTAGTGGTGCATCATCTACAAGAAGCATTCTTCTTGAATCAATCCCAAACTTGGTTGATGCAATAGCCAATGGCTTGAAGAGTGCTTCCACTCCTGGATTATCTGGGCAAGTGATTCTTAGTTTTGTACATGGTTGACACTGGCTTTGCCCCCAAATCATAAAAAATGGAAAGCTCTCTTTAGCTTCTTTCTCCAAAATCTTGATGATGTCCACAACCTGTGTATTGTTAGCAGCTGACCATATCCCAACATTGAAGTTGCTAAGTAGGACCTTTAAAAACTCAATGCATCCTGGCCGTAAAACAACATACTCATGTTCAAACTTTAAGCTTTTCATTTTGTTGGACTTCTGCCAACACCGCCTTAAAAGAAGTCCGCCCATGCTTAGTATTATGGTCAACATTGATATCTCATTGCATGGAGGTTTTGACTCACCATGCGCTTCAACTCCCAAACCTTGAGCTATCAATGTTTTGCTGACTGAATCTTCTTCTTGCCTTTGACGTGGACCTAGACTTCTATCATCATTTACTTCCATTGGAGCAGCTGTCACATTTTCCTCTAGTAATTGTATCGGTTCTCTTTCAGGAGCTTCTTCTACTTCATCCTTGTTTGTAACTCTTTGATTGGGATGGAAATCACCAAAACCTTCTTCAACAGGGCCACTAGCTTGAACATCCTTTGTGGAGAAAGTCTCAAGTGTAGCTTTGTCAACTGTAGTATCTTCTTGGAGAACTGCAAGTTTTAAAGAAAACATATTTTCAACTTTGATAAAACCTACAAATCTAGTGAAGTTTTGAAGTCACACTTATTTGAAAAACATTTAGCATCCAAATTGAATACCTGAGATTAAGTTTGCCCCACTTTTTTTTTTGGAGCTATTCTCATTGTTTGGAGAATCAGTTTCTTTCTCTATCAACATTGTTTGTTTCTCCATCCTAGTGCCTAGAAGTATATCTGGAGATAGATTTGACTCTATTTGTAGCTCTGCACTGTCTTGCTGCATTGGATGATGTTCACACTTATCTTGTCTAAAGCTCTCAATCTCTTTTCCTTGTTTAGGATCTGCAACACAAAGTTATGGTAGTCAAGCCTTGCATCCTTTTTTAAGATGACATGCATCTACATGCCAAAGGAGAAGCTACACAAGGCATCTACATAAAGTTTGTGACTCCTAGACATGCTATTAATGAATGGCCTAAGTGTCCCTACCCAGCTTGTACATAATAGAGTCATTGGTTTTTGTCCAAGTTAATATTAGACCAATGGATTTAAAGAGAAAAAATATGTTTCCTTTAAAAGAGCATTTGATAATATCATAGAAAGATTAGTAGCTCTATGACCCTATACACCAAAGGTTTTAGGGTTTCTTTCTTTTTATGAAGGGTAACCTATGGTCCTCAAGCCATAGGAAGACAATGTAGAAGCTTTCTAGTCTCTAACATGGCCACCCTATGGCCATGTTAGAGACTCTAATGATCATGAGGCAGCCTTTATGTAAAGTTGTAATCCTATGGACTTAGGTCCATAGGTATGCCATGGTGCCCTAAAGTGCCCCTTGTATAGCGCTAAACTTTCTCTTGGTATAGTCTATCTCTTTGCATAGGAGGGGGATATGGTCTCTTATAGGAACTTTGTGTTTACACATTATGGCTCTATATCCATAGGGTGCTCTCTGGGTGACAAGGGAGCCGTTTGTGTAGCTAGAGGGCCATAGGGTGGCTAAGGGATCTTCTATAGGTGCTTTTGGTTGCACCTTATGGACCTGGGTCCATAGGGTCTCTTCTATGTAGAGAACAGTGAGGAATTAGGGCTATAGGAGGGGGATATGGTCTCTTATAGGAACTTTGTGTTTGCACATTATGACTCTATAGCCATAGGGTGCTCTCTAGGTGACAAGGGGTCTGTTTGTATAACTATAAGGCCATAGAGTGGCCAGGGATCTCCTATAGGTGCTTCTATTTGCACCTTATGGACCAAGGTCCATAGGGTCCCTTCTATGTAGAAAAGTGATGTGTAGGCTCAAAGAAACTCTACTCTTACACCCTATGGCTGTATTATGTCTAGGGTCTTCCTTTGTACCCTATGGCCAAGGTGCTTCTTTTGTGAGGAGAGAATCCTATGGACTTAGGGCCATAAGAGGACCATATGGTCTTTTATAGGGATTTTTGTGTGCATCCTATGGCCTTAGGGTCATAGGGTTCTCTTTGGGCAACAGGGGAGCCGTCCATATAGCTAGAGAGCCATAGTGTGGCTAAAGGTCTCTTTAAGATGCTCTATCTTTGCACCCTATGGACCTAGGTCCATAGGGTCACTTCTTTGAAAAAAAACTTGGAAATTCAGAGGGTTGTTGGGTGACAAAGGAGTTCTCTTGCTATGAGGCGCTCTCTGGGTGACAAGGGACCTGTCTATATAGCTAGAGGGCCATAGGGATGGTAAGGTCTTTTTAGATACACTGTCCTTGCATCCTATGGACCTAGGTCCATAGGGTCCATTTTATATAGAAAAACAATTTCTATGGTCCTTAGTTTTCTCAAAAGAGCTCTACCCTTTCACCCTATGGCTACAACATGTCCACCATGTGGCTCTATGGCATAAAACTTAATCTAAGTAGAAATACCACCTTATGATTCTTGGCCACTCTATAGAAACTAGGCCAAAGACTACCATCATTGAGAATACAAAACCACACATCTCTATGGCCATAAGACTTGCAAAGATAACCATTGTACAGCCTCCACCTTGACATCTTGTGGTCTATGGGCCAAAGGTTAACTTATCCTCAATGTGAAGACAATATTCTATGGCCTAGGGCCATAAGATGCCCAAATAGCCATAATAATCCCCTTTATTAGACAATATATGACCTAGGATAAAGTCCCTATCTTAGCCCCCCTGGTTAGCCTTATGGACCTAGGTCCATAGGGTACAAATAGAGGATTTCTATAAGAGGCCTTCTAGCCATCCTATGGCTTTAGGACGGTGAAGTTCTCTCTTCACAAAAGGGGCACCCTAGTTTCCTAATGGCTTTAAGGTCAAAAGGGATCTCCTTTCATGAAGAAGAGACCCTATGGACCTAGGTCCATAGGGTGCAAAGGAAGAATTCTGGTATGGACATTGAAATATTATTTTAAAATGTATACTTTTTAAACAAACACACAAAGGTCAAAAATCAATGACTAGCTTTAAAAGATAACATTAAAGAAACAAAGCACAATAAACCTTCCATTCAATATCAATTGGTATCCAGGTGTACAAAGATTGAGGAGAAACAAAAATCTTAACATCATTAATGTAAGTGGCATGGGTGGATGAGAAATGGGTGTCTTAACCTGAGTAGAGCAGATCATCAAGGACCGCTTTAGAAGATGCTTCTAGTGTCTCTATAGGCCTTTCATCTTCTGGCGCTTCTTCACCATTCTTTTGTGAAGAATGGGCATCATTTGTGTCTTTGTCTTCCCGATTTGCCCATCTTTTGAGCTCAACATCTTCATCCACTGTAGTGTGACAAAGGGTTTCTAACTCTGCTAGTAGCTGGTCATTGGTGCACACTACTGACAAAACCTTGCGTTGTTGTTGAAGAGCCTCTTTAGTCCCATACCCCAATGAGAAAACATCGACCACTTGATCATCCTCCTTTACACAAATGCTTTTGATTGCACGTCAAACAAAACAAGATTTGGCCATAAGCATAGCATTGTATTCTTCACTGGCAACGCAGAGTGTATGCATTGGCTGCAAGAGAGAGTCCTTAAGAGTGGAATAGTTGGTGTATTCCTCCCCTTGACTAAAAAAAGCCCAAACCCCAAATATAACTTCACAAAGAGCAGTGGGTTGTACAGTTTTTGAGGCCACCAAAGAGCTAAGAGGGAGCACATAAACCGCAGACCATTTAGCCTTTTCAGAGACTGCCTTCTCCAAGGAGGAAGCATGCTGGTACTTGACAAGACCAGCAATCACAAACTCTGATGGCTGGTGTGCTACCCCGCATACTCCATCAATCACCTTACCAAAATTAAGAGCACTCCAGCCACCAGATGTGAGGTTTTTGTGTGTTGTATCAATGATACACACACCAACATTCATTGGAGAGCTGCTCTCACCACAAAGAGACTCCATACCATCAAGGTTTTTAGCAACACACCTAATGCTCCATGGTAGACTAAACTGCAAGTGAGAAGTGCCATTTTTTTGTGCAATGATCCATTGCACATACCTTTTTGTGACTTCTGGGAATGCCGGTGTCTCCTTTGATTGCTGTAGCTTTATTTGTAGCCATTGAAGACAACTGGTGTAGAGAGATTTGTGGATCTCATTTGTAATATGGTAGTGAGCTCTACACTCTTCCCATGAAGTAAGAGCCATTGTTGGATCTAGCTCTTTGAACACCAACAATATCTCTGACACAAAAACTTTTGTTAGCTTTATTTCAGTTGACCGCGCAGAGAGATCAAGCATGTCTCTTTGTTTTGGCTGCTTCACCAAACAAATCTTTCCCTCCAATAGCTCACACTGCAATAGCTTAACATCATCATCTTCTAGACCAAGGAGACATCTAAAGGTTGTAGTGGTTGGCTGCCGCCCACGAGCAGTTGAGGCTTGATGCTTCTCTAGGATGCTTATCCATTGGTCATAGATGTCATCCTTGTACATAACCATGTGCGCTTCTTTCAAGGCAAATGCGGAATGGTTGAACGTGATGTTTGCCACTTGCACAAAAGCCTTCAAAAAACAAAACATATAATAATTAAAACCTTCAAAAAAGAAATTTGCTTTTCAGAAAGAAATTTGCTAGCTATAGGAAAGAAAAAAGATCTTACATTCCAATCTTTTTGACTATCATGATTACTGGGAACTCCTGCCTTGGGTCTTGAAGGACACCCATACGCAATCCATTGTCCACGTCCATGCTTCAAAACCTCTAGATATGGCTGGGTCTTCATTGCTATTTGTGTTTCTATATTTTCCATTTTAGATATTTGTACAGCAATCTCTTTAGGAGCATCCACAACAATTCTTGCAGTTCTAAACTTGTAGAACTCTTTCCTTGTGGAATACTCGGGCATGTTGTTGCGCAAAAAACATCTAGCTGCTACTATTGAATGTTGACCAGAGAGAATCCAATAGTGGTATGTAGACAGCTTTTCTTCTTCCACCTCATTTGTCTTCAGCGGCAATTTTGTGATGGGATCATATGGCATCAGATCTGCTGCATTAGAGACTGGCCTAGAGTGACTTGCAAATTGCTTTACTAGGTAGTTTACATAATCTCTTGATAATGACCTACATTTATAAGCTTTGGGTGCAATGTTGCATAAGTCAACATTGACCAAGTGGGTGAATTGTACTCCAAACTTAAAGTAGTGCTCTAACCCAACGTACCCATCTAACCCACTCTTAGAAGTTTTGGCAACCTCTCTATCAAGATCTTTTTTTTTTGGTTGTGCAATGGAGTCCAGCACATTGATTGAGACCAAGTCAGCAACCACTGCTATTGCAGGTGTTGCAGGTAGATTAACATCTCCTACTTTTTGCATCTCCAGAGGTGTATGCATAAGTTTTCCCTTCTCTACATCTATAGTGGTATTGCCAATTAAAGTAGCATTCCTCTCCTTGGGAATCTTATTTTGGTAGAGTTCACCTTGATCTTCACCTTTGCGTTTCTTTGATCTCATCTTTTCCAAATGTTTTGTGACTTTCTTGAAGCCCTCAATAAATAGATCTATAAAACTCTCGCTTGGAGTGTTGTCTCCAAGCTCTATCCACCCTGCTTTTGACATTGTCAGCTCTGTGTGACTAGCTTGCACTAGGTCCCAAGCAAAGGCCACGGGCTCCAACAAGTATGTATCACCCTTCCCAAGTATTTTCACAGCAAGACATGGGGTCATGTCAAGATCTGAACAATCTTTCTTTAATTCCTTAACAATCCCACAATTTTTGAAGGAAGTAGTTTCTCTATCTTGAAAGAATAAGTGGACTCTTTCATCAATTCCACCATTTGGTAAGTGAAAATCTAAATACCATCTAGATGGATTTGGGCCCGTTGCATCAATTGACTTTGAAGTTCCTTTTTTGGAAGAGCTTTGGGCCATTTTCCTGCAATATAACCATTATCTCTTTAGTCTTACAAATAAACTTATTATGTATTGCTCTTTGAAAAGATACTCAAATAAAAAAATTACAAAGTGATAATACAAGTTTTATTTCTTTTAAGCTTAAGAGTCCCTACCTTGACAGTCTTGTCCCTAGGGTGGTGGCTACAACAAGTCTAGGCCATTCATCTATACCCTTTTGTGAGGAGAGAACCCTACGGACCCAGGTCCATAGGGCAGTCATATGGTCTTGTATAAGGTCTTTGGGTATTCTTGTCCTTCCACATGGATATCTCAAAACAGACCAGAAGGACCCTATGGACAGAACCCTAAGGACCGAGGTCCATAGGGTTCTCTTCCTTCCACATGGGTCTCTTAGAACAGACAAGAAGGACCCTATAGACCTAGGTCCATAGGGTTCTCCTCCTTCCACATGGGTCTCTCAAAACAGACCAGAAGGACCCTTTGGACCTTGGTCTTTACGGAGCAAGGAAGGGGGCCTATAGAGGGGAACCCTATGGACCAAGGTCCATAGGGTTGTCTTCCTTCCACTTGGGTCCCAGAAAAGAGACCAGAAGGACCCTATGGACCTAGGTCCTTACGGTGCAAGGAAGGGGGCCTATAGAGAGAAACCCTATGGACCTAGGTCCATAGGGTTCTATTCCTTACACATGAGTCTCTCAAAACAGACAAGAAGGACCCTATGGAGAGAACCCTAAGGACCTAGGTCCATAGGGTTCTATTCTTGCCACATGGGTCCATCAAAACAGACCAGAAGGACCGTATGGACCTTGGTCCTTATGGTGCAAGGCAGGGGGCCTATAGAGGGGAACCCTAAAGACCTAGGTCAAGAGGGTTTTCTTTTTTCCACATAGGTCCCTCAAAACAGACCAAAGGGACCATATGGACCTAGGTCCATAGGGTTCTCTTCCTTCCACATGGGTCTCTCAAGACACAGATCAGAAGGACCCTATGGACCTTGGTCCTTATGGTGCAAGGAAGGGAGCCCTTTAGAGGGGAACCCTATGAACTTGGGTCCATGGGGTTCTCTTTCTTCCACATGGGTCTCTTAAAATAGACCAAATGGCTCATAAGGAGAGAACCCTATGGACCTAAGTCTGTAGGATTTTCTTACTTCCTTCCACAAAGGTCCCTGAAAAGAGTCCGAAAGGACCCTTTGGACCTAGGTCCATATGGATCTCTTCCTTCCACATGGGTCTCTCAGAACAAACCAGAAGGACCTTGTGGACCTTGGTCCATAGGGTTATCTTCCTTCCACATGGGTCTCTCAAAACAGACCAGAAGGACCCTTTGGACCTTGGTCTTTACAGAGCAAGGAAGGGGGCCTATAGAGGGGAACCCTATGGACTTAGGTCCATAGGGTTGTCTTCCTTCCACATGGGTCCCTGAAAAGAGACCAGAAGGACCCTATGGACCTAGGACCATAGGGTTCCGTTCCTTCCACATGAGTCTCTCAAAATGGACAAGAAGGACCCTATGGAGAGAACCCTAAGGACCTAGGTCCATAGGGTTCTCTTCATTCCACATGGGTCCATCAAAACAGACCAAAAGGACCGTATGGACCTTGGTCCTTACGGTGCATGATAGGGGGGCCTATAGAGGGGAACCCTACATACTTAGGTCAAGAGGGTTTTCTCAGAATAGAACAAAGGGACCTTATGGACCTAGGTCCATAGGGTTCTCTTCCTTCCACATGGGTTTCTCAAGACACACACTAGAAGGACCCTATGGACCTTGGTCCTTACATGGCAAGGAAGGGGGCCCTTTTAGAGGGAAACCCTATGAACTTGAGTCCATGGGGTTCTCTTTCTTCCACATGGGTCTCTCAAAACAGACCAAATGGCTCCTAAGGAGAGAACCCTATGGACCTAAGTCCATAGGGTTTTCTTCCTTCCTTCCACATGGGTCCCTGAAAAGAGACCGGAAGGACCCTATGGACCTAGGTCCATAGGGTTCTCTTCCTTCCACATGGGTGTCTCAAAACAGACCAAAAAGACCTTGTGGACCTTGGTCCTTACAATGCAAGGAAGGGGGCCTATAAAAGGGAACCCTATGGACCTAGGTACATAGGGTTCTCTTCCTTCCACATGGGTCTCTTAAAACAGATCAAATGGCCCCTATGGAGAGAACCCTAACGACCTATGTCAGAATTGAATTTGGGAACTCATTTTAGGTACATTGTCTAATAATTCATTCTTTCTGATATTGGCTCATGAATTGGTGAACTGTAGCATGTTTGATGCATGTGGACTACTTTGAGGACACACATATTCAACCCAAGGGATTTACCAGTAGTGTAAAAGGAACATTATGTACATGCATCAAACATGATGAGAAACCTTCTATCTATAGACTATCTGTATAAATACTCTATAGCTTGCGTCTTTCTAATTGCCCCTCCCTTGCACTAATTGCTTTTAGTAGTTATCCATAGTTAATCCCTTGGAGTATTTACAATGGGAAAGAATATTACTAGTTAAATCTTGTCGTTTTTGAGTTTCTTATGGCTTGTTTGAGAATGAGCATCTATTGCATGCGTACGACAATAGTGAAATCCTCCAAAGGACCCACCCACATCTACATGCTTGAGAAATGCTTGACACAAGCATAAATCTAATACCTCATGGAGTACTCAAATTATTGTTCATATATACTACGGATAAAGGTTTAAATGTCTCATTTTCTAAGAAGAGTATACATAGTTCAATTCAATAGTCCATTTAAACTAAGGTTTACTCTAGTCTGTTCCTTCTTGAAATGAAAAAAAGTTTTGATGAAAGGACCTAGGCCCACAAAGTCTCTTAAATCATAGGATGAGAACCCTATGGACCTAGGGCCATAGGATGCTTTTTTTTTTGCATCCTATGGACCTAGGTCCATAGGATGGCTAGGGCCCTTTTATAAGTGTTTTGTCTTTGAACCTATGGTCATTATGCTTATGAAGGAAGTGAGAATACAGTTTGCAAGAAGTACAACTTGAACAACCCAAGATCCATCATTTACAAGAAGCAAAAGTCTACATTAATGGAGCATACAGGTAAGTTTTTCATATATGAAGTAGTGTAAGAAGCAAGGTTGAACATTAGGACATAGATAATACAGGTTGAACATTAGGACATAGATAATACCTGCGCAAGTTGTGTCAATGTTCTTGTGCGCACAACGTAGAGCAGTAAGTACAGGTAACATGTTCTGGCGCTCCTCTCCAAACAGAAGCTATGGCGCAGGTTGCGCTCTTGTTCTGCGTCCTCTCCGAACAATGGCTATGGTGCTGCAGACTTGTGTTTTGTGGTGCGTGCTCTCTGAACAATGTTGTGAATGGTGGCTATGGCGCTGCAATTGTGTGAACAGTGTAGGCAAGGTTAAGGCACAAAACAGTGTTATGGTGCAATTGTGCTCCTGCACTGTTATGGCAAAAAATTGTGCTCCTGTGCAGGCAAGAAAGCAATGCAGCATGAAGGCGGTGCGCGCAGGGCAAGGGCAAGGGCAAGGTTGGAAAGCGGGCCAAATTTTGGGCAAGTTTGGAAAGCGGGCACGTGGTACCCAACTTAGCCATGTGGCACCCAACTTGGCCACATGGAACTGAAATTTGAATTTCAAATTTCCCTCCCTGCGGCTATGGCGTGCACATGGTGCCCCTCTCCCCCCTTCTTCTGCGCGCGCTGCTCCCTTCTTCTCTATGCTCTCTCCGTCATGGCATGCACGCACGACAAACGGCAAAATGGTGCCTCTCTCTTGGTTGCTTGCACGCATGGATGGCGCCTCTCTCTCAACTGCCTACACGCACACGGCCGTGCCTCTCTCTTGGCTGCCTGCACACACACGGTCGCACACACTCCTCTCTTAGCTGCCTGCACGCCACGCGCTCTCTCCGCCTTGGCAAACAAACTGGGCGGAGCCCGCGCTCTCTCCGCCACGGCAATGGATGGCGCGCCTTGGCTGATATGCACACAGCCACGCTCTCTCTGCCACGGCAAAATGAGCATCAGGATTGGGATCATTCCCAAAAGCCCGAGAGCCCAAGGTCTTGGTCTTGATCTTTTTGATATAGGGAGAACCTACTTTAGTATATATTGTTGGGATTCTAACCTAGCTATTGGGTGAA